>JAXLNO010000576.1:0-62297 GCA_038087875.1 Malacoraja senta
CTGCTGGGCTCATGTCACAAAAACTCAACTATAAAGTTTAAAAAGAAAAACTCATGTAGAATTATTAGTGTATCCCTTGAAAATGGAAGGTTAGGGGTTATTTGAATGTTTTTATATAATACTAGACCAATTGCAGACCTGTTCGGTCTGTTCCCCCAACGCACGGTTGCGAGGGGAGGGGGCAGCCTGAGGGGTCACACACACACTAACCACCCCTCCACACACACACACTAACCACCCCCATTGATATTATATTAATATTATTAATTCACTCCTTTTACCCCATGCCCTGCCCTATCCATTCACACATAGCCCCCAATTCGCAGGCATGGAGGGGAGACAGAGGCACAGAGAGAGAGACACGGAGGCACAGAGAGGGAGACACGGAGGCACAGAGAGAGACATGGAGGCACAGAGGGACACCGAGGCACAGAGAGGGACACAAAGGCACAGAGAGGGACACGGAGGCACAGAGAGGGACACCGAGGCACAGAGAAGGACACAAAGGCACAGAGGGACACCGAGGCACAGAGAGGGACACCGAGGCACAGAGAAGGACATGGAGGCACAGAGAGGGACACAGAGGCACAGAGAGGGACACAGAGGCACAGAGAGGGACACGGAGGCACAGAGAGGGGCACAGAGAGGGACACGGAGGCACAGAGAGGGTCACGGAGGCACACAGAGAGGGACACACAGAGAGGGACACAGAGGCACATAGAGAGAGGCACACAGAGAGGACACACAGAGAGGGACACACAGAGAGGGACACACAGAGAGGGGCACAGAAAGGGACACAGAGGCAGGGAGCTTCCTGCCTTTTGGAGCTGGGGTTTCCGGGTATCCGCTGCCTTTTGGAGCTGGGGTTTCCGATTTGCGTCATCTTTTGAATGGGTGACCCCGCTGCTGCGAGCGGGCGGACGGTCAAAAGCAGCAGAGGGCCGACCGAGAGAGAGGGGGAGAGAGAGAGAGAGAGGGGGGAGAGAGAGAGAGGGGGGGAGGGGGGGAAGGGGGGGAGAGAAAGGAGGGGGGGAGAGAAGGGGGAGGGGGGGAGAGAAGAGAGGGGGGAGAGAAGGGAGGGGGGGAGAGAAGGGAGGGGGAGAGAAGGGAGGGGGGAGAGAAGGGGGGGAGAGAAGGGGGGGGGAGAGAAGGGGGGAGGAGAGAAGGGGGGGAGGAGAGGAAGGGGGGGAGGAGAGAAGGGGGGGAGGAGAGAAGGGGGGGAGGAGAGAAGGGGGGGAGGAGAGAAGGGGGGGAGGAGAGAAGGGGGGGAGGAGAGAAGGGGGGGAGGAGAGAAGGGGGGAGGAGAGAAGGGGGGGAGGAGAGAAGGGGGGGAGGAGAGAAGGGGGGAGGAGAGAAGGGGGGGAGGAGAGAAGGGGGGGAGGAGGAAGGGGGGGAGGAGAGAAGGGGGGGAGGAGAGAAGGGGGAGGAGAGAAGGGGGGGAGGAAGAGAGGGGGAGGAGAAGGGGGGGAGGAGAGAAGGGGGGGAGGAGAGAAGGGGGGGAGGAGAGAAGGGGGAGGAGAGAAGGGGGGGGAGGAGAGAAGGGGGGGGAGGGGTAGGGCCGCCCAGCAGCAGTCGGCCTCAGAGTGAGCCTCAGCTCCCATGGCCTCGCATCCTCGGCCCATCCTCTCTGTACCCCGGAGCCAGCTGGTTATCTCGGGTCGTCACAGAGGACCGATTCCTGAACGCTTCAAGACCCCGAGTACGGGGAGAGGGGGGGGGGAGGGGGAGTGGATGTGGTCCGAGTGAGCCTGCGATCTGAGGATGGCGAAAGCAGCGGGACCAGCCGATTGTGGCTTCCGCCAGCATGACAGAGCCGGGGCCGGGGGTGGGGGGGAAGTGGAGGAGAGCCGGGCAGCAGCAGCCGTTATCGTCGCGCGGGGCACGCAATGGAGAAGGTGGCCAGCGGGAGGCGAAAAAATGACTGAATGGGGGGGGGAGGGGGATTGAAAGTGCGATGACAGCGTCTGCTTGAATCGAGAGCGGGTGGCGGTGCCGCTAGCGCAAGGGCATTGTGATGTCCGCAGCTGCTGATTTAAAGAAAACAGTAAGTTTTGTGAAGAATTTTATTGAAAATGTACAGATAAATGACCAAAATTAATGAGGAGTGGATATACGAATTCATAAGTTAAATTCCTAGCGAATGGCAAAAATCCCTCCGCGTTTTGCGTCTGGTTTTGCGGAGTAACGTAGCAAAGGCAAAATGCCGTACGCCACACACACACACACACACAGAGTTTTAAAAGTATATAGATGCAGACTGATAGGACCCGTGGGCCGAAGGGCCGGATTCTGTGCTGTATCTCTCTAAACTCTCTAAGCGAGTGAACTGCACCTGTGAGACACTGTACACATGACAATAAACTAAACTGAACTGAAGTTTTTCATATTGATCCAAGCTGGCCTTTGGTGTTTTATTCACTTCACTCTTTGTGTGGCAACTTCTGTCATTCCCCAAATACTGATTTGTTAAGATGCTGCATTAAAGCAAATTGTAGTTACCCATACATTTAGGAAAAGGTTTAATAACTTTGATGTTGAGAAGATACTTCCACTTATTGGAGAGTTCAGTAAGAGATAAGCTATTACATAGATGTCATTGGTTCAGAAAAGAAGATCAACTTGAAATGTTAACTCTATTTCACTCCTCACCGATGCTGTGATTTATGGGCCTGTCCCACTTAGCGGACTCTTTAGGCGACTGCTAGGGACTAATATAATGGAATTCACCTACGACAACCTACGACAGCAAAAATTGTCGCAACTGTCGGCGAAAAATTTTCAACATGTTGAAAATTTTGCAACAGTCTCCTGTAGTCGCCCAAAAAATCGCCTAAGTGGGACAGGCCCATTATCTCCAGCCATTTTCTGTTTTAGTATCGTATTTCCATTATCTGCAATTTTGTTTTAACTCAGAGATGCCATGTACACTAAAATGCCATTATGCTGCAATGAGTACAGAAATGATTTACGAGGATGTTCCCAGGACTCGAGTACCTGAGCTATAGGGAAAGGTTAAGCAGAATATGACTTTATTCCTTGAAGTGTAGGAGTGGCATTATAGAGATGTATAAAATTATGAGGGAATAAATTGTTAACTTGTTGGCGTTTAGGAATGGAGTGTGGGTTTTGGTATCAGTTAGTTAGCCATGGACTATGTTGCAGAGATGATATTAAGCAGCAGTAACTAGATTTGTATATACATTTGACATGGTTGAAACAGGTCAAGGTACTTCATGTTTTAAAGAGGATCTGAGGGGTAAGGTTTGTTTTGAACACAAAGCAAGTTAATATCTGAAGTGCCTGCTAGAGGTGGTGATAGAATGAGTAAAAAAGACCACATTTAAGAGACATTTAGACAGATTCTTAGAAAGGCAAGGCAGAAAAGGATACGGTTCTAATATGGACAAATGAGATGAGTGCAGATGGCACAAAGATCAGTGTGGAATTGGAAGGCCAAAGGATTAATTTCTGTGCTGTATGATTATGACTTGTTCTGGAAAGATTATTGATCTGTGGATATGTGGAATCTAATGATTTTTAGTCTTTCCATGATGGAATGGCTGGACTGAATGTTTGTAAAGTTGAAATTATTTTTTTGAAAATAATCCATTTTTTTTGCTTTGCAGATGTTGCCCTGGTGGACAATGCGATGTGTTAACATTTACCAGCAGTTACTGACAGAGCGCTCCTCTCAACTCTTCACCATTATTCAATGCTGTGTTGACAAAGGTACAGATTCCCAACAAAAAATGTTTTTGGGGGGTGAGCAAAATGCACATTATCAGTGTGCAAAGGGAGGAGAGTTATAATTCCAAAAGAAGAAGGGTCCCAACCAGAAACATCACCCATCTTTTTCTCCAGATATGTTGCCTGATCCACTGAGTTACTCCAGCACTTTGTGTCTATCTTTGGTATAAACCATCACCTGCAGTTCCTTTCTGCATAATTTCAAAACACTTGCCTTTATTTTGTTGAAGTAAAAGTTCAATCAAAATTCAACATTGCTCATTCTGGGTTCCATTATACTTCAGGAGAAGACAAAATGAGTAACGCTGACTTTCATTTCCAGTTTGATATTCACATGGTTTTGCTGTCATATGACCTGCAGATTCTTGAAATCAGATTCTTGAAATGCACAGATATTGAACAATTAAAAGTAAGAAATTCCTTTACTTGTTCCCTTGAACAAAACATTAATCTTTGCTCTACTTTGTATTAGAACCTCTAACTTTGTGTGAAAAAGTTACCCATCAGATTCCTATTAAATCTTTTCCCCTTCACTTTAAACCTATGTCCTCTGGTCCTTGATTCACCTACTCTGGGCAAAGACTCTGTGTTTCTACCGATCTATTCCTCTCATAATTTTATCCACTCTATAAGATCACACCTCATCCTCCTGTGCTCCAAGGAATAGTCCCACCCTACTCACCTCTCCCAATAGCACAGACCCTCTAATCCTGGCAACTAAGGACTGTTGTTGAACACATTTTTTTTTCAAAAACAATTGCTTTTTTAATAGTTCCAATTTAAATTCCCTGTGTGCAGATGGATCCAAGGGCTTTTGGAATGTTGGACTTCATCGGTCAAGGAACTGAGTATAGAAGTTGGGATGTTATGTTACAGTTGCACAAGGCACTGGTGACTCTGCACTTGGAGTATTGTGTTCACTTGTGGTCATCCTGCAATAGGAAAGATGGACAGAGTGCAGAGAAATTTGGAAGGATGTTGCCAGGACTAGAGCTACAGGGAGAGGTTAGGCAGACTAGGACTTAATTCCTTGGTGCGCAGGAGGCCAGAGGTGTATAAAATAATGAGAGGAATAGATAGGGTGAGTGCACAGTCGTTTACCCAGGCTAGAGAAATCAAGAACTCGAGGGCATGCATTTAAGATGAAAGGGAAAGATTTAATCAGAACCTAAGGCACAACTTTATAGAGGTTGAACTGGTACAATAATTTAATTTAAAAGACATTTGGACGGGATCATGGATAAGAAGGTTCAGAGGGATATGGGCCAAATTCAGGAAAATAGGACTAACATAGATCGGGCATCTTGATTGGTGTGGACGTTTGTCCAAAGGGCCTGATTCCTTGCAACTGTGCATGAATATAGTGTGTGAGTGGTAACGATAGATCTCATCAATTGTTATATCATGTAAACACAGAACATGTTAGAAACGTAGCAAATTAGGGACTATCTATGGTGAGAGAAACAGAGTTAACATTTCCAAACTGATGAATGTTGGTTGAGCTGAAATGTTCACTCTTTCTGCGAATGCTCCCCTACCTGTTGACTCTCCCCAACATTGGTATTTTTTAGGGTAGATCAAAGACATTGTTCTTCAGGTCCAAAGCTGCCGCAGCAAGATTGGAGAGTTGTTTCTCTCAGGATCTTCATCCAACCTTTCTTTTAGTGAATTAGGCACAGTGGAAGGATTTGATGCCTCTTAGCTGAAGTGATTCTGATGTCTGTCACTTACATAACTATTTTTTACAATTCTTTTATTCTCATTTGTCAGTGAGGAAGCTGTTTTATTGGGGATTAGCTCTATCACAAACCCGGAATGAATACATATGGAAAGTTCCCCGTGCACAGTACATTCCCTGTCTGGGAAAGGAGTCAGGGGGTGAATGGAATGCGTTTTATATTCCCTCATATTACTGTTTATAAACACAATAGCGTGATCGCTTAGTTACTTCTTACTTTCTTGTTTGGAACTGAAGCGAGGGAGGCATGTACCAACGTTGCTTCCTGAAAGTCACTGTTTTTTTTGCTGGAAAGCATGTATAGCATTTTTTAAATGTGCCAGGAAGGCATTCCAGATTTCTGAATGTACTATAGCTTAACGAGTGCCTTTCAGCGAATATGTGTTTTACTTGTATATAAGAAAAGCTCTAATGTTGGAGTAGCACAATTAGTCCCACTTTGCAGATGTTGTACTGATATTCTTTTGCTATTTCAACACATCTTTCTTGCCTCTTGCATGGATGGTTCCAGAAGTTTAGGACTTGAAAGGACTCCACCATGGTTATTTTGGCCTCTTCCCTTCATTTACTAGCACACTGGTGCGATTAATATTAATTTCTGTCAGTTTTTAATGATGATGCTGTTGTATGACAAAGGAATGTCACTGCTGTATAAATACTTGATTTTTGTCTTTGTCTCTTTTTAATTTCTTACTCGTTTTCTGTTTGCACCTTTTACAACATTGGGTTTGAAAATGTAATTTGCATTTTGTTATTGCATTGTATTAGAAAGGCTTGATGAATATTTATTTTGTATTCTGATACAAATTTTCTGATTCATTCCAGATTTAAACTCCCCCATTCCCTGCACTCCACTCCCACAACATCTCACTACCTTCCATGGAAGCCTGCTTTAAACTTCTGCAAGAAGATCTTTATGCTAAGCTGAGAGAGTAGGTGGAACCTCAGTTTGGAATTGCAACTTGAAAGACAACACCTTATGCAGTACATTGCTCACTTCGTACAGTGGTAGGGTTGCCAGCGAGGATCTTGCGTTAGTTTCTGGAGTGGGACTGGAACCCACATCTTCTGGTTCTAATGTGAGAATGCTCTGGACTGCTCCATTGATAAAATATTTGTGAAAGATGTGAAATGCTTTAAGATAGATTTTTCCTGGTTTGGAAGTTAATGCTTTAAAAAATAAGTTGTATAGCATGTGGAGTACTGGTGCGAAAAATATAAAGTGAAAACCCAGAAAAAGACTTGATTGTGAAGCTCTGGTTTGAATTGCATCCATGGCTGAAAAAAATCTGGACGTCCAAATTTTAGAGCAGCTAATTCTGCGATATCTACTTTATTTTACGTTTTAAACATTCATGATGAGATGTACTCCAAAAAAAAATGAAGTGAATTGAATGGGATGGATAAGGAATGACCTAAAAGGAACATTCAACTTTAAATTTCAGCTAAGATAGTTAAAATCAAAATCAGAGAATAAGATTTTCCCCAAAATAGTGTGCAATTATAAATGAACTGCCTTACTGGTCAAAAATGATCTCAACTGAATATTGAAAAGAAGGCCAATTGTCACAAATAATTACATACTTGGACAATAAAGGTACTCTAGCAATTAAGAGGTAACAAAAATAGAAGACCATACCTAATGGGTTGAATGATTCATTCCTGTTCCTTTGCACAACAACATTATGTTTTAACTTGGTTGTGTAAATACCGCCAGTATTGAACATTGTACTTTGTCTCAGCATTAGCTGGCTTAATTGAAGCCACAATCTGTTTAGGCCTAAGTTCTGGAGTTTACTACTCAAACTTTTCCACATTTACTTTTCCTTCTTTCTTTGCTTAAAACCTTTTACCTTGACCATGTTTATGGTTATCTACACTCCCTACATTGATGAGTGCCAAATCTTGTTCTGTAATATGCACAATTAAACACAATATTAAAATGCTGGTGTAAACTGAAATAAACGTTCTGAAGTTACTCTATGAATATTTTTAAGCATCCTTCTATGCCAGAGTCTACCTACATTTGTTATGTCTTCAATTTATTTTCAGTGCAGTCAAACAAGACCTATTTCTGCTCTGGGGAATGCCGAGATTTAGCTGTTCAGGTCCACCTGGAATGTTGATACGCTTTGCTCTACTACTTTAAACAAGGGCCAATGAGAATTTCTGTGCAGCCTAGAAAATGGCAAGAACTTCTACTACTATGGCATTTTTTAGTTCTTTTCATTCCATTTTGCAATTAATTGACTGGAGGCACAAATGCAGCTAAGGGTGCTGTCTCAAAATAAGACATTTGCCACTAGATTTAAATGAGAAGAAACTTGTTTATTGAGAATGTCAATGAGGGTGGCACGGTGGCGCAGCGGTAGAGTTGCTGCCTTACAGCGCCAGAGACCTGGGTTTGATCCTGACTACTGGTGCTGTCTGTACGGAGTATGTACGTTCTCCCTGTAACCTGTGTGGGTTTTCTCCGGTTGCTCCGTCTTCCTCCCACATTCCAAAGACGTACAGGTTTGTAGGCTAATTGGCTTAGTAAATTTGTAAATTGTCCCTATTGTGTATAGGATAGTGTTAGTGTGTGAGGATTGCTGGGCGGCGTGGACTCGGTGGGCCGAAGGGCCTGTTTCCGTGCTGTATCTCTAAACTAAACTAAAGATGGTAGTTGATCTTTGAAATTCTCTACTCAAGGTGACTGGATTTTGTTCAAGACAGAGGTGAATAGATTTTTGAATGTTAAGGTGAGTCTAGGGGTTGGTAATTAGTGCAGGGAAATGATGGTGGGGTAAATGCTAAGATCTGAATTGAGCAGAAACTAACGGCTGAATGGCCTGTCCCTATTCCAAATTAATTATGTTCAATATTGAGTAACTCTGGAAGGAAACCAACCCATAACTGCACACATTCACATGTTTTATTCTGCCTTTAGCTGTCAGACTTTCAAATGTACTATGCTCATTAGAAGTTGAAGATGCTGAGTTGAAGCAAAAATAGCTTAGTTTCTGTTAAGGTTGCAAATCGTTTCAAAATGGAATGAATTCAAAATATATTTTCATGCCGCCATATATTTTAATCTTTTTAATTTTTAGAGCTACCAAATATGCTCTATTCTCTGAATTATTCTTAACATGTTTTTTGCTCAGTCTCGCTGATTATTTGGTTGTACTGTTAAGGAGGTTGCTGCTGGAAGTTAAAGGCAGGGATGTGAGGTTTCCAACTTTTGGCAGAATCCCTGCTTTTCTAATGATTAAATCCTGGCTCTCCTTGCCTGCCATTGTAGCCATGGTGAACAACACACTGGGCTGGGTGTGTCTGGCCTGACTGTGCAGGTCCATTTCTGCCTGGCCTTTTGCCAGGCTAGCTGTTTCATTGTAAGCTTGCCAACCATTCCCGGAATCCCTGAGAATATTCCCAGGAATATGCCTGGAGACTGGTAGGAACACTGTGGAGGATATAGGTAGGAGGAGAAATGGGTGGGGGGGAGAGGATTAAGGGGAAATCTAGGAAATATCTCCATCGCTCATCTCCTATCCCCGAGTCCTATATTTCTCTTTTATTTCCCTCTTTCTCCCCTATCCCCTATCAGCCATATGCCTCCCTCTGCTCTATTTCATTCCTCCTCTTCTATCTTTATCTGGCACACCCTTTTCTCCTTTTCACCTCTCGCCTTTGTTACCTACTTCAGTCTTTTGCTACTCAAATCCCCCTCATCTGTATCCAACTTAAGATATAGACAAAAGCTGGAGTAACTCAGTGGGTCGGACAGCATCTCTGGAGAAAAGGAATAGGTGACGTTTCGGATCGACACCCTTCTTCAGACTATAACTTGTCAACTCCAACTATCACAACAACAACTATAATTATAACTTGTCAGGCATTGCCCAACCTCCACTTCTCTTTTCCAGTTTTCCAGTTTTCTCTCCCTTATTCTATCAGTCTGAAGAACGATCCCAACCTGAAACATTGTCTGTCTATTCCCTCCATAGACGCTGACCCAATATGTTTCCTCCAGAACTTTATATTTTGTTCCAGCAGGGATGAACTGTTTCTGGAATGACTGGCCTATGGCATCCAAAACTATCATCCTTTGTGTGAGGTGTAGGTTTAAACCAGTTTTATCAGAGTCCATTGATGTCAAATGTTGCCTGATGTCAAGGGAGGTCACTCTCACCTCACCTCCAAATTGAGTTATGTTTGAACCAGAGCTGTAACGAGGTTTAGAGCCAATACACCTGGTTAAACCCAAACTGAACAGATTATTAGTGAATACGTGCTACTGGATATCATTTCTACCAGATCTACCATTTTGCTGGTGATTGTAAATATACTGATTAGGTGGAGATTAACTGGATTTCATTTTGTAAGTAGCATGTACCTGGACAATTTTCAAAAATTATTGCATAGATGCTGGTGTTGTAATTGTACAGGAGCAACTTTATTCAAGTTGGCACAGGTCTTCAGTTCACAGCTGGGCTGTTGACTGCTTCTGGAGCATTTGCTATATCAAGAGTCAAGAGCCAGTGATCTCAGCCATGCCTCGACACTCCTTGAAGTGAATCAAAATTGGTGTAGACTGGCTTATTTATGGTGGGAATCTCAGGAGAAAGCTGAGATGGAAGTTTTTTCTTTCACACTGGGTTCTATTATTTGGTTTAATTTAGATATACAGCGTGGAAACAGCCCTTCGGTCCCACCTAGTCCACACCGACCAGTGATCCCTGCACATTAACACTATCCTACACACACTAGGGAACATTTTTTAAGACACTTATACCAGCCAATTAACCCACAAACCTGTACGTCTTTGGAGTGTGGGAGGAAACCAAAGATCTTGGAGAAAACCCACGCAGGTCATGGGGTGAATGAACAAACTCCGTACAGACAGCACCCGATGTCAGGATCGAACCCGGGTCTCTGGCGCTGTAAGGCAGCAACTCTACTGCTGCACTATTGTGCCTATTGTTGTGAATGGGATGTACCTGAAGCACCTCCTCCCATCAGCTATTTAATTGTCCACTTAATGTGCTCAGACAGCAGAGTTTCAATCTGATCCATAGTTTGAAAGGCTGCTTAGCTCTTTGTATCGCACTCTGTTGTTGCTTTGTAGAATGCTGTGTGGCATCCTCACCAGGCTGACATCTCATTATGTTTACATATGTCTGGCACTTCTCCCAACAACGCTCCTCACTTGCCATTTAATATAATCATAGATAGACACATAAAGATGGACCAACTCAGTGGGTCAGACAGCATCTCTGGAGAAAAGGAATAGAAGACTTTTCGGGTCGAGACCCTTCTTCAGTCCCTTTAGTTCACTGAGGGTTAAACATAGAACATAGAAAACAATTTGTCCAACCTCTCCTTATAGCATATATCCTTTAATCCAGGTTACATTCTGGTAAACCCCTTCTGTTCCCTCTCCAAAGCAGAACTTCATACTTCAGAACCTCTCCAAATTTCGCATATTCTGAATCTTTAGTCATTCAGAATGCTAGAATCTAGATGCATAAGCATGTTTAATACCACTTTTGCTTTCATTATGTTATAATTATGAATTTGATGTTAACAATTGAATAAGGAATATGACTAAAATTGCAATAGGTTCTTTAAAGTAATTGATACATCTTCATTTTAATATCTTTCGTGGGCATAGAGCAATACTTCATTCCTTCTTATAAATCTTAAATTCAGCTTTATATTCAGTGAATGTAATATCCTGTTTTTTTCCATCCACCGAAGGTTCTGAAAGCCTGCCAGTCCCTTGATGGTCAATACTGAATGTAAAATCAGACTTGCTTCTCTTTAAGGTACCTTGGGGAAGCGTACTCGATTCCAGGAAAAATATTTGGCTCAGCTTCTCCTGGTTGTCCAGCGGGAAGGCGATGTCCTTTGTCAACCAGATCTCATGCTACCACCAATGCCTTTGAAAATTTGCCGAAGGTAACTCCTGAATGAAATTACACTTTAAAAGCAGCATTCCTTTGATTCACTGCAATTTCTTGCGGTCTTGGAAGGAACTGTTTGCAAACCAGGTTGTGATGCACCTGATAAGATGCTTTGTACAGCACATCTCTAGAAGTTGGTGAGGGTTTTTGGGCACATAACAAACTTCCTAAGTCTTCTAAGGAGGTAGAGGAGTTGGTTTGTTTATTTGGCCACAGCTTCCATGTGGTTGGTCCAGGACAAATTGCTGGTGATATTTATTCCTAGTAACTTGAAACGTTCGTCCATCTCTACTTTGGTGTCATAAATGAGTTTAGGGGACTGAGAAGCATAGTTAAGAAGGAAATCAGGAGGGCCGAAAAGGGGGCAGGGGATAGCTTTGACGGATAAAATTAAACACTAAACACTGTTTAGTGCCCACTGACAGTGGAGGATGCACGAAATGTCGTGACTGGTGCGCATTAGATGCTATTTGGTGAATTGAGTTGAGTTTCGTTTATTGTCACATGCACTGCATCTCCTGTCCAGGTGTACTGTAGATGGCTTTAGGTGTGCGGGGAATTGTGCTGGTTTATTAGACATCACAGAAGCTCCTTATACTGAATAGTCCAGGGGTTTATAGGTTTAGTCACCAATAAGCAGACCATGCAACAGGCTGTAAATTTTTAGATGCTGTTAATAGTAGTCTCTGCTTTTCTGATTGTTCACTAATATTTGACTAGTCAGGTGGATAATAATAATAAAACGTCCAGGTACTTATGCGAACAATAAACATTCTTAGGAATTGGTGAGTTACCTTCCATTGGGACCCTGGTCAAGATTTCGTCAGATAGAATTTATTTTTACACTTTGTGCACATTTACACCTACTAAAGGTGCAGATGCTAATGGTATCACGGTTTATATCATTTGATGTATTATATGTTTACCTTTGGAGCCAGGGATCATGATATTGCAATCTGCAGACAATGTTATTTATGTAGAGTAAACAATTAGATTTTAATTTAGAGTTATAGTGTCATATAGTCATACAGCGTGGAAACAGGCCCTTCGGCCCAACTTACCCACACATGTCCCTACTACACTGGTCCCACCTGCCTGCGTTTGGCTCATATCCCTCAAAACCTGTCCTATCCATGCACCTGTCTAACTGCTTCTTAAATGTTGCGATAGTCCCTGCCTCAACTACCTCCTCTGTCAACTCCTTCCACACACCCACCACCCTTTGTGTGAAAATGTTACCCCTCATATTCCTATTAAATCATTTCCCCTCCACCTTAAACCTATGTCCTCTGGTCGTTGATTCCCCTAGTCTGGGCAAGAGGCTCTGTGCATCTACCCGATCTACTCCTCTCATGATTTTATACACCTCTATAAGATCATCCCTCATCCTCCTGCTCTCCAAGGAATAGAGTCCCAGCCGCCTCAACCTCTCCCTATAGCTTAATAATTCTTTAAATTATTGGACATCAGGAATTGATCGTCCCTGCAGCCTTGCATAATGTGTGATCGTTGGACAGCAGCCAGAGGCTCTGCACCAGCTCATGATTTTTAAGAGAATTTTATCGCATGTAATACATCTGGAATTTACATTAAGAGACTTTCATTAAACTGAGTACCTTTAAAATCAATAGAAGTAAAGTTTGGGACAAAATGCACTAAGGTAGAGTTTAGAGATCTGATATTTTAATGTGACTGGGTTTCAGACATTTTTATGACCTTATGGAGTTTTACTAATCTTTACTAATAAAATGTCAGAATAGTTTCAAGAGTCCATAGATCAGGTTATGGGGGGGGGGGGGGGGGGGTGGGTGGGGTGGTGGGAGGGAGGGAGGGGGGTTGGGGAGAGAACGGGGCTGAAGAGCATTTCCATTCTTAACAACCGTGGATGGCAATCATGTGAATGTCAAAGACAAAGCTGTATACAATGTTGAGTCGGAGCTGATGAGTTTGAAAAATTGAAACCCCAGAATATTGAGCTGCCAGTTGTGTATTTCCCACAACCACATTTCTACAATGACCACAACATCATAATCCCAAGCTCTGCCTTCATCTACCTTTTTGGTCACAACCTCAAAATACTCAAATCAAAATGTGTGAGTGATGACCTCCCTTGTACAAAACCGTGTTGACTATCCCTAATCAGCCCATGTCCATCTTCGGACAATCTTGTCTATCCTGTTGGAATAATACTTTCAAACAGAGATACTTAAAATTGATAAAGTCATACACTATGGAAACAATTCCTTCGGCCCAACTTGCCCATTCGGACCAAGATGTCCCGTATACACTCGGCCCACCTGTCTGTGTTTGGCCTATATCCCTCTAAACCTTCCCTATCCATATATTTGTCCAAATGTTTTTTAAATATTATAATACCTGCCTCAGCTACCTCCTCTGGCAGCTCGTTCCATATTCCCATAACCCTCTGGGGAAAATATTGCCCCTCAGTTTCCTATTAAATTTTATCCACTCAGCTTAAACCTATGTCCTCTAGTTCTTGATTTCCCTACTCTTGATTTCTCTACTCTATCTATTCCCCTCATGATATCATACACTGCTACATGATCACACCTCATCCTCCTACTCACCAATGAATAAAGTCCTAGCCTGCCCACCCTCTCCCTACAGCTCAGGCTTCAAGTCCTAGCAACATCCTAGAATATCTTCACTGCACTCTTTCCAGCTTAACAACATCTTTCCTATCGTAGGGTGACCAAAAATGAACACAAGGCTTCCAAATGTGGCATCTCCATCGTCTTGTACACCTGTAACATATCGTCCCAACGTCTATACTCAGTACCTGATTGATGAAGGCCAATGTGCTGAAAGCCTTCTTGACCACCCTGTCTACCCTTTCAAGGAACTATGTACTTGCACTTTAAATCCCTCTGCACGACAACACTCCCAGAGCCCTGCCATTCACTGTCAAGGTCCTGCGCTGTTTTGACTTCCCAAAATACAACAGCTCATTATTACCTGCACTAAACTCCTTTAATCATTCCTCAGCCCACTTGCCCAACTAATCTAGATCCTGTCGTAATTTTTGATAACCACCTTCACTATCTACGATACCACTCACTTTAGTGCCATCTGCAAACTTACTAATCATGTTTTGCACATTCTCATCCAAATCGTTGATATAAACCACAAACGGTAATGGTCCCAGCACCAATCCCCGAGACACACCACTCGTCACAGGCTTCCAGTCTGAAAAATAACCTTCCACCATCAGCCTCTGATTCTTTCCACGAAGCTAATTTTCTATCCAGTCAGCTAGCTCTCCCTTGAGCCTCTGCGATTTAACCTTCAAGAGCCGCCTACCAGGCAAAACCTTATCAAATGTCTTGCTGAGGTCCATATGGTCAACGTCTATGGCTTTGTCCTCATCAACCTTTTCTTCAAAAATGTTATGCTCCGCATTTTATTTGATGGTTTACGTGTATATAAAATGTCTGAATTTTAGCTTTAAGGTTATCAAACTAGATGCACGAGGCAGTTGGAGATGAAAATATTGGTATGCAGAGCTCATGTTAGTGATGTCATGCAGCCCTGCAGGGATTTGGCTAACCGATCTGGCAGGTCGCAGACATTTAGATAACCTTTGTTCTTTATTTTTCCTTCTGACATGACTTAATTACATCTGTGTTTTGGGCCATATGGAGGAACATGTGTTACAAAATACAATTCAATACAAATTGCCTTTATTGTCATTCAAGCAGAGAGGTTTGAACGAAATTTCGTTCCCTGCAGTCATAACAATAAAATAAACAAAACATCACACAAAATTAGTACAATTTCACACATACATCCATCACAGTGAATCTCCAAACACCTCCTCAGTATGATGGAAGGCAAAAGTCTTATCTCTTCCCTTTTCTTTATTCTTCTCCCGCGTCGAGGCGATCGACGCTCCTGATGTTAAAGCCCCCGGTGAGCGTTGGTAAGTCCCGCGGCCGATTAAGCCGCACCTGGCGATGTAAGGCCCTGCGACGGGCCGATTCAAACTCCTCGATTCGGGGCGGGCGAGGTTGCTGTTGCGGGAGCTCTCGGACCAGGGACCTGCGAGCTCCCGATTTTACCTTCCACAGGGCCTGCGGCCGAGGCTCCGCAGTCGGGTCGCCGCCGCCGCCTCGCCACCACAGCCTCCGCGCCAGCCAGCTCCACAAGGTAAGGCCGAGGCTCCACGATGTTAGGCCCCAGCAAACGGAGACACGACAAAGGTCGCCTCTCCGTTAAAGGAAGAGATTAGAAAGATAAAAGTTTCCCCCACCCCACCCCCCACACATATACACAACTAAAAATAAAAACAGAAAACATACTCTAACTAGACGGAAAAAAAAGAAAAAAGGACAGATGGACTGCAGGTGAGCCGCAGCCACAAGGCGCCGCCACACCGAGTAATGTAGTCGTTTACCGATCAGATAATACTATTTGTTCGTAGACAAATGCTGGAGAAACTCAGCGGGTGAGGCAGCATCTATGGAGCGAAGGAAATAGGCGACGTTTCGGGTTGAGACGCTTCTTCAGACTGATGTGGGGTGGGGGGGCGCCAAGAAGAAAGGATGAGGCGGAGACAGTGGGCTGTGGGAGAGCTGGGAAGAGGAGGGGAAAGAAGGAGAAAGCAGGGACTACCTGAAATTGGAGACGTCAATGTTCATACCGCTGGGGTGTAAACTACCCAAGCGAAATATGAGGTGCTGCTCCTCCAATTTACGGTGGGCCTCACTCTGGCCATGGAGGAGGCCCAGGACAGAAAGGTCGGATTCGGAATGGGAGGTTGAGTTGAAGTGCTGAGCCACCGGGTGATCAGGTTGGTTATTGCGAACCGAGCGGAGGTGTTGGGCGAAGCGATGCCAAACCTACGCTTGGTCTCGCTGATGTAGAGCAGCTGACACCTAGAGCAGCGGATGCAATAGATGAGGTTGGAGGAGGTGCAGGTGAACCTCTGCCGTACCTGGAAAGACTGCTTGCGTCCTTGAATGGAATCAAGGGGGAAGGTAAAGCGACAAGTGTAGCATTTCCTGCGGTTGCAAGGGAAAGTGCCAGGAGAGGTGGAGGTTTGGTGGGAAGGGATAAATTGACCAGGGAGTTACGGAGGGAGCGGTCTCTGTGGAAAGCCGAAAGAGGAGGAGATGGGAAGATGTGGCCAGTGGTGGGATCCCATTGGAGGTGGCGAAAATGTCGAAGGTTTATTTGTCGTGTGTGACGGCTGGTAGGGTGGAAGGTGAGGACAAGGGGGACTCTGCCCTTGTTATGAGTTGGGGGGATGGGGAGTGGGAACAGAGTTACGGGGTGTAGAAGAGACCCTGGTGAGAGCCTCATCTATAGTAGAAGAGGGGAACCCCCGTTCCCTGAAGAATGAGGACATCTCCGATAGTTTGCATTACTTTAGATTGCACTATGGTCTTTGCTGCATTCTGCTGTTTTGTATTTGTTATTCTCTTGATTGTTGTATGTATTTTTATCAGGTATCCTACCAATTCTATGAACTTCAAGCGAACAAGGAATTTTATTGCACCCTGGTGTATATGACAATAAACTCACCCGAATCGAACCATGGGTTTCAAGATTGCCTCAAAACATGGCTATTTAAGAAAAAGGTTACCTGGCCTCATGCTTTCTGCATTAGGATGGAGAGGGACAGTTAATTCAGAGACTAGGCTTCTGAACTTAAAGACAGGAGACTTTGAAGGTATGAGACGGGAATTGGCTCGGATAGACTGGCAAATTATACTTAAAGGGTTGATGGTGGAGATTCAATGGCAAAGATTTATAGACCGCACGGATGAACTCCAAAAAATTGTTCATCCCTGTCTGGCGAAAAAATAAAACGGGGAAGGCTGCTCAACCGTGACTATTGAGGGAAATCTAGGATAGTGTTAAGTCCAAGGAAGAGGCATATAAATTGGCCAGAGGAAGCAACAAACCGGAGGACTGGGGGAAATTTAGAACTCAACAGAGGAGGACAAAGGGGTTAATTAAGAGGGGGGGGGGGAGAAGAGCATGAAAGAAAGCTTGCGGGGAATATAAAAACTGACTCTAAAAGCTTCTTCAGATATGTAAAAAGGAAAAGATTAGTGAAGACAAATGTAGGTCCCTTACAATCAGAGACAGGTGAATTTATAATGGGAAACAAGGAAATCGTGGAACAGTTAAACAAGTACTTTTGTCCTGTCTTCACTAAGGCAGACACAAACAATCTCCCAGAAATACTAGGGGACTGAGGATCTACTGGAAGGGAGGAACTGAAGGGAATCCACATTTGTGTTTAAGGAACTGCAGATGCTGGAAAATCGAAGGTAGACAAAAGTGCTGGAGAAACTCAGCGGGTGCAGCAGCATCTATGGAGCGAAGGAAATAGGCAACGTTTTGGGGCCGAAACCCTTCCTCAGACTGATGATAGGCAACGTTTCGGCCCGAAACGTTGCCTATTTCTTTCGCTCCATAGATGCTGCTGCACCCGCTGAGTTTCTCCAGCACTTTTGTCTACCGGGAATCCACATTTGTCAGGAAATGGTGTTGGGTAACCTGTTGGGACTGAAGGCAGATAAATCCCCAGGGCCTCATGGTCTGCATCCCAGAGTACTCAAGGAGGTGGCCTTAGAAATCGTGGATGCATTGGTGATCATTTTCCAATGTTCTCTCGACTCTGGATCAGTTCTGGTGGACTGGAGGGTAGCCAGAGAGTACTCCACTTTTTAAGAAAGGAGGGAGAGAGAAAACAGGGAATTATAGACCAGTTAGCCTTACATCAGCAGTGGGGAAGATGCTTGAGTTGATTATTAAAGAAGTTATAGCAGCACATTTGGAAAGCAGTGACAGGATTGGTCAGTCAGCATGGATTTATGAAGGGGAAATCATGCTTGACTAATCTTCTGGAAATTTTTGAGGCTGTAACAAGTAGAATGGATGAGGGCGAGCCAGTGGATGTGGTTTATCTAGACTTTCAAAAAGCCTTTGACAAGGTCCCACAAGAGGTTAGTGTGCAAAATGAGAGCACATGGTGTTGGGGGTAAGGTATTGACATGGATAGAGAACTGGTTGGCAGACAGGAAGCAAGAATTTTGGAGATTCTCGCTAGAATTTAGGAGATTGAGAGGGGATCTTATAGAAACGTACAAAATTCTTATGGGGTTGGACAGGCTAGATGCAGGAAGATTGTTCCCGATGTTGGGGAAGTCCAGGACAAGGGGTCACAGCTTAAGGATAAGGGGGAAATCCTTTAAGACCGAGATGAGGAAAAACTTTTTCACACAGAGAGTGGTGAATCTCTGGAACTCTCTGCCACAGAGGGTAGTTGACGCCTGTTCATTGGCTATATTTAAGAGGGAGTTAGATGTGGCCCTTGTGGCTAAAGGGATCAGGGGGTATGGAGAGAAGGCAGGTACAAGATACTGAGTTGGATGATCAGCCATGATCACATTGAATGGCGGTGCAGGCTCGAAGGGCCGAATGGCCTACTCCTGCACCTATTTTCTATGTATCTATGTAAAGCGTAGGAATTAACAGGTCCTTTTCAGAATGGCAGGCAGTGACTAGTGGGATGCCGCAAGGCTCAGTGATGGGACCCCAGTTATTTACAATATATATTAACGATTTAGATGAGGGAATTAAATGTAACATCTCCAAGTTTGTGGATGACACAAAGCTGGGTGCAGTATGAGATGCGAGGAGGATGCTATCAGTCTGCAGGGTGACTTGGATAGGTTGGGTGAGTGGGCAGATGCATGGCAGATGCAGTATAATGTAGATAAATGTGAGGTTATCCACTTGGGTGGCAAGAACAGGAAGGCATTATTATCTGAATGGTGTCAGATTAGGAAAAGGGGAGATGCAACGAGACCTGGGTGTGCTTGTACATCAGTCACTGAAAGTAAGCATTCAGGTACAGCAGGCAGTGAAGAATGCTAATGGCATGTTAGCCTTCATTGCGAGAGGATTTGAGTTTAGGAGCAAGGATGTTCTTCTGCAGTTGTACAGGGCCCTGGTGAGTCTGCACCTGGAGTATTGTGTGCAATTTTGGGCTCCTAATTTGAGGAAGGACATTATTGCTATTGAGGTAGCACAGCATGGGTTCACCAGGTTAATTCCCGGGGTGGTGGGACTGACATATGATGAAAGAATGGGTCGACTGGGCTTCTATTCACTGGAGTTTAGATGAGAGGGGATTTTATAGAAACATAAAATTCTTAAAGGATTGGACAGGCTAGATGCAAGAAAAATTTCCCGATGTTGGGCGAGTCCAGAACCAGGGGTCACAGTTTAAGAATAAGGGACTGAGATGAGGAAAAATGTTTTCACCCAGAGAGTTGTGAATCTGTGGAATTCTCTGCCACAGAAGGCAGTGGAGGACAATTCACTGGATGTTTTCAAGAGAGAGTTAGATTTAGCTCTGAGGGCTAAACGAATCAAGGGATATGGGGAAAAAGCAGGAACAGGGTACTGATTTTAGATGATCAGCCATGATCATATTGAATGGCGCTGCTGGCTCGAAGGACCGAATGGCCTACTCCTGCACTATTTTTGCTATGTTTTCTTTGTTTTCAACCAAGGTGGTAAAAGAGTTTCATGGGATCTGGCTTTTTTAAATCATTTATTTTATTTTCATTATTAGCGTTTATTTTCAATTTATTTCAATTTATTTATAATTAATTTTGATTGGACCAATTTGGGATTTTGTTGTATTCTGTCCTAATCCCTTTCTAGGCTCTCTTAAAGTGGAGAATTCATCCTGATATGATTCCTTAAGGAGTAATAAACTTCTGTAATTTGACTGTTGCCATGTAGTTTGTTTTGGCAATCAAGGTGTGCACCTTGTGATTACCGACCTATGGTCACGTTTCCATTTTGAAAATCGTGAAATCATGAGGAAAATGTAGCACATGTCTACTCTGTAATTCCCACCACCATTGTCCCCTTAAAGCTTTTGCTTTCTTCAAGAGCTGTAACCTCACTATCAGCAGGGAAAAATAGCTGGTGAAGCTGGTGAACTTCAGCCCCATTCTTTCAGAACTGAATATACAAGCCAAATTCTTAAATTACTGAATTCTGCTTTTTTTGGAGCAAATGTGTTTCAGCTGAGAGTGAACACTTAACAAGAATACCACATACATCATAATATGGTATGGCCCTTATGGAAATCATGGGGCCTGACAGGTTATATAGCATGCAAACTTGTCATTTTATCTACAAAATAATTTCTTGCTGCTGGCAGCACTGTATTCTTCATAGCTTAACGTTACCACCAGCATTGTATGCCTCTCGTTGATTACTTGTGGCAGCACAATGCCTTACTGTGTCCCTTTCTATCATTTCCTCTTCTCAGTAAATGCAGACATCAAAAAGCTTTCAAGCATTTTCCAAGCAACATATTTGAGATTGTTTTCAATTGAAAAAAAGATGAAAACTATCTACCCTATCTCTGCCTTGCATAATATTATATACTGCTATCAGGTTCCCATTCTAGGGATACCTGAGTGTTTCTCCATTTATTGTCTAGACCATAAGGAATCTTCAGACAAGTGGAAAGGTAGCAGCATCTTCTTTTTGGTCAATACTTTATGGTGCGCTGATGTGTGGTCGTAGCTCAATTCTGCTCCCCAGAACTGTTATATCTATGTATAAAATGCCATCCATTTTATCCATGTTGGAAATTCACCTCAACCATCTATGGTCCACATATCATCCCAAGCCAACATCAAGGTGACGATGGATGAATTATATTCCGTGTCAACTCTCTTGAATTAACAAACTGATGCCCCCGTCATCCTCCCTCGCGACTTCAATCAAGCTAACTTTAGGAATGCGCTCCATAAATATCATCAGCACATCCCCGACCCCATGTAGGATGTTAATACTCTTGACCACTACTACACCACCGCCAAGTACACATATCACGCCAATCTTCACCCTCATTTTGACCTCTTTGATTATCTGTCGGCACTGCTCCCACTGGCTAGTAGACGGAAACTGAAGCGATGTACCAACAAATAGAATAATGAGGAGGTGTGGGGTCTACCTCAGGACTGCTTGGAGTCAGTGGTCTGGAACATGTTCAAGATCACGTCATCCAGCTTTAGTGAGTATGCCTCAGTTGTCATCGATTTCTTCAAGTAATGCTGTTGGGATACATCGCAGTCTGGTTTTCTCTTGACTGCTGAAATCTATGAATCTGAGAGTGGTGAACACAGCCCAGTCCATCGCGTGTTCGATACCATTCCACATCTTCACAGTATGTTTCATCAGGAAAACTGGAAGATCGTTAAAAATGCCTGTTATCCTTGCCATTCCCTTCCCTTTCTTATACCTTCTGGGAGAAGATACAGTAGCTTGAAAGCTTGGAAATGCAGACTTATGAACAGCTTCTCCCCCACTGCAATCTGACTCCTGGACCAATCACTTCTTTCACACTCCATGTGCACAACGACCTCTGGCTGTTCACCCTTCCTCTTGAGAGATGCATGGCCCTGGCACCAGAGAGGTAACACATCATCCTGGAGTCCTGTTTGAGGCCACAGAATCATCTCTCTGTTTGATCCCTAACTATAGAGTCTCCTATCACTATAGCACTGTCTGACTTTCCCTACCCCCACTGTGCCTCAGAGCCAGACCTGGTGTTATCAGGTTCAAGTATAGCTTCTTCCCAACAACCATCAGTTGCACTAAGAACTTTGGGCATTTGCCTGTACTCGCTGGAGTTTAGAAGAATGAGGGAGGACAGAAACATATCGAATTGTAAAAGGCTTGGATCGAGTGGATGTGGAGAGGATGTTTCCACTAGTGGGAGAGTCTAGTACTAGAGGTCATAGCCTCAGAATTAAAGGGCATTCTTTTAGGAAGAAGATGAGGAGAAATTTATTTAGTCAGAGGGTGGCGAATGTGTGGAATTCTTTGCCACAGAAGGCAGTGGAGGCCAAGTCAGTGAATATTTTTAAGGCAGAGATACCTGTAGATAGATTCTTGATTAGTACAGGTGTCATAGGTTATGGGGAGAAGGCATGAGAATGGGGTTAGGAGAGAGAGATAGATGAGCCATGATTGAATGGCAGAGTAGACTTGATGGGCCGAATGGCCTAATTCTACTATCAGTTATGACCTTATGATATTGTGGTTATTAATTTATTGAATTTTTACTTGTTATACATTATCTCTTAGTATTGTGTTTACAGGCCTGCCATGCTGTTCCTATTAGGAATTCCGTAAGCAGTACATATGACAATGAAACACTCTTGACTCTTGAGGAGGAGCTCACCAGTGCCTTGCTTGCCATCCCAACTGCACTTTGACTAAAGACAAAGTTACAAAACATTATTACAAAAACAAAGGAGTCAAAGCCTCAACACTTACCATCAAACACAGCAATCCACCTCAAAACACAGCCTCTCTCAAGGCACCCATTCCGATATACTTTCACTTCTTATCGACTCCTTTGACTCTCAATGAGTCAATTAAATGGCACCTTTTTAATCCTTGCTGCTGGTGCTCTGCTCTGCCTCCTAGCTGGAATAATAAAGACTTTATACTTGCAGATTTCCTTTAAATGAAAAGTTTTTTGCTACCTTCGGAACCCTGCTTTGACGGCAGAGGGTAGCAAAACAATTGAATTAAGCTTTCAAGCATTTTCCAAGCAACATATTTGAGATTGTTTTCAATTGAAAAAAAGATGAAAACTATCTACCCTATCTCTGCCTTGCATAATTTTATATACTGCTATCAGGTTCCCATTCTACGGATACCTGAGTGTTTCTCCATTTATTGTCTAGACCATAAGGAATCTTCAGACAAGTGGAAAGGTAGCAGCATCTTCTTTTTGGTCAATACTTTATGGTGCGCTGATGTGTGGTCGTAGCTCAATTCTGCTCCCCAGAACTGTTATATCTATGTATAAAATGCCATCCATTTTATCCATGTTGGAAATTCACCTCAACCATCTATGGTCCACATATCATCCCAAGCCAACATCAAGGTGACGATGGATGAATTATATTCCGTGTCAACTCTCTTGAATTAACAAACTGATGCCCCCGTCATCCTCCCTCGCGACTTCAATCAAGCTAACTTTAGGAATGCGCTCCATAAATATCATCAGCACATCCCCGACCCCATGTGGGATGTTAATACTCTTGACCACTACTACACCACCGCCAAGTACACATATCACGCCAATCTTCACCCTCATTTTGACCTCTTTGATTATCTGTCGGCACTGCTCCCACTGGCTAGTAGACGGAAACTGAAGCGATGTACCAACAAATAGAATAATGAGGAGGTGTGGGGTCTACCTCAGGACTGCTTGGAGTCAGTGGTCTGGAACATGTTCAAGATCACGTCATCCAGCTTTAGTGAGTATGCCTCAGTTGTCATCGATTTCTTCAAGTAATGCTGTTGGGATACATCGCAGTCTGGTTTTCTCTTGACTGCTGAAATCTATGAATCTGAGAGTGGTGAACACAGCCCAGTCCATCGCGTGTTCGATACCATTCCACATCTTCACAGTATGTTTCATCAGGAAAACTGGAAGATCGTTAAAAATGCCTGTTATCCTTGCCATTCCCTTCCCTTTCTTATACCTTCTGGGAGAAGATACAGTAGCTTGAAAGCTTGGAAATGCAGACTTATGAACAGCTTCTCCCCCACTGCAATCTGACTCCTGGACCAATCACTTCTTTCACACTCCATGTGCACAACGACCTCTGGCTGTTCACCCTTCCTCTTGAGAGATGCATGGCCCTGGCACCAGAGAGGTAACACATCATCCTGGAGTCCTGTTTGAGGCCACAGAATCATCTCTCTGTTTGATCCCTAACTATAGAGTCTCCTATCACTATAGCACTGTCTGACTTTCCCTACCCCCACTGTGCCTCAGAGCCAGACCTGGTGTTACCAGGTTCAAGTATAGCTTCTTCCCAACAACCATCAGTTGCACTAAGAACTTTGGGCATTTGCCTGTACTCGCTGGAGTTTAGAAGAATGAGGGAGGACAGAAACATATCGAATTGTAAAAGGCTTGGATCGAGTGGATGTGGAGAGGATGTTTCCACTAGTGGGAGAGTCTAGTACTAGAGGTCATAGCCTCAGAATTAAAGGGCATTCTTTTAGGAAGAAGATGAGGAGAAATTTATTTAGTCAGAGGGTGGCGAATGTGTGGAATTCTTTGCCACAGAAGGCAGTGGAGGCCAAGTCAGTGAATATTTTTAAGGCAGAGATACCTGTAGATAGATTCTTGATTAGTACAGGTGTCATAGGTTATGGGGAGAAGGCAGGAGAATGGGGTTAGGAGAGAGAGATAGATGAGCCATGATTGAATGGCAGAGTAGACTTGATGGGCCGAATGGCCTAATTCTAATCCTATCAGTTATGACCTTATGATATTGTGGTTATTCATTTATTGAATTTTTACTTGTTATACATTATCTTAGTATTGTGTTTACAGGCCTGCCATGCTGTTCCTATTAGGAATTCCGTAAGCAGTACATATGACAATGAAACACTCTTGACTCTTGAGGAGGAGCTCACCAGTGCCTTGCTTGCCATCCCAACTGCACTTTGACTAAAGACAAAGTTGCAAAACATTATTACAAAAACAAAGTTAAAAACATTATCTTATCTTGCCGAAGCCTCAGGAGTCAAAGCCTCAACACTTACCATCAAACACAGCAATCCACCTCAAAACACAGCCTCTCTCAAGGCACCCATTCCGATATACTTTCACTTCTTCTCGACTCCTTTGACTCTCAATGAGTCAATTAAATGACACCTTTTTAATCCTTGCTGCTGGTGCTCTGCTCTGCCTCCTAGCTGGAATAATAAAGACTTTATACTTGCAGATTTCCTTTGAATGAAAAGTTTTTTGCTACCTTTGGAACCCTGCTTTGACGGCAGAGGGTAGCAAAACAATTTTATTTCATTTTCAAGCATCCAGTTCTCATTTTCAAACATCCATAATACAGGATACTTTTCAGCAAGTTCTTTTCCACAGTTTCCTTTAATCTTATTTTTGATCTGGCGAGCATGCATATGAAAACGTTTTTTTATAGAGACATAGTGTCATATGATGTTGAAACAGACCCTTTGGCCTAAATCCCTCTAAACCTATCCTACCCATGCATCTGACCGAATGTTTCTTCAACGTTGTGATAGTACCTTCCTCAACAACTTCCTCTGGCAGCTTATTGCAGACACCTACCACCCTTTGTGTAAACACTTTGCCCCTCCAGATCCTCCATTAACCATTCCTCAGCCCACCAACAACTGCAAAAACCTGCAAAAGATTAGCAAGATCCGGCTGCAATTTCTGACAACCATCTTTGCAATCTAAAATGCATTTAGTGTCATCTGAAAGCTTACTAAGCATGCCGTGTACATTCTCATCCAAATCATTGATATAGTTGACAAACAGCAATGGGCCCAGCACCAAACTCTGGGGCACACCACTAGCCGGCCTCCAGTCTGAAAAACAAACTTCCACCATCACCCTGTGCTTCCTTCCATGAAGATAATCTTCTATCCAGTTGGCTAGTTCTCCTTGCTTCCCATGCGGTCTAACCTTCCACATCTGCGCCAGGTGCATCGAGATGGGGCTCCTAAGAGACCGTATTAGGAACCTGGAGCAGCAGCTCGATGACCTCCGTCTGGTCAGGGAGAGCGAGGAAGTCATTGAGAGGAGTTACAGGGAGGTGGTCACTCCAAGACCACAGGAGGCAGGCAAGTGGGTCACGGTTGGGAGAGGCAAGGGGCACAGGCAGGGACTAGAGAGTACCCCGGTGGCTGTACACCTTGACAATAAGTACTCCTGTTTGAGTACTGTTGGGGGGGACAGCCTACCTGGGGGTAGCGACAGCGGCCGGGCCTCCGGTACAGAGACCGGTCCTGTTGCTCAGAAGGGTAAGGAAAAGAAGAGGAGGACATTAGTAATACGGGACTCTATAGTTAGGGGGTCAGACAGGCGATTCTGTGGACGCAGTCGGGAGACCCGGATGGTAGTTTGCCTCCCTGGTGCCAGGGTCTGTGATGTGTCTCAACGTGTCCAAGATATCCTGAAAGGGCAGGGAGAGGAGCCCGAGGTCGTGGTACATATAGGTACCAATGACATAGGTAAAAAAAGAGAAGAGGTCCTGAAAGGAGAATTTAGGGAGTTAGGAGGGGAGTTAAGGAGAAGGACAGCAAAGGTAACAGTCTCTGGATTACTGCCTGTGCCACGCGACAGTGAGAGTAGGAATGGAGTGAGGTGGAGGATAAATGCGTGGCTGAAGGACTGGTGCAGAGGGCAGGGATTCAAATTTCTGGATCATTGGGACCTCTTTTGTGGAAGGTGCGACCTGTACAAAAAGGATGGGTTGCACTTGAACCTGAGGGGGACCAATATCCTGGCGGGGAGATTTGCAAAGGCCACTGGGGAGACTTTAAACTAGAACGGTTGGGGGGAGGGACTCAAATAGAGAAAGCTATTAGACAGTGTGTGAGGCAGGAGGCAGAGAAGGAAAGCACTCAGACCCAACATGTAGGGGGGAAAGAAGAAAACAATAATAAACAGAGAATAAGAGGTGGTGGGGTTCTTAAATGGGTGAGCAGAGAAACAGAGGGGTGTAAAATGCGGGCGGAAGCAATAGGTAGCAAGGTGAAAAGTAAAAGTGGCAGGCAGACAAATCCAGGGCAAAAATCAAAAAGGGCCACTTTTCAACATAATTGTAAAAGGGGTAAGAGCGTTGTAAAAACAAGCCTGAAGGCTTTGTGTCTCAATGCAAGGAGCATCCGTTATAAGGTGGATGAGTTGAACGTGCAGATAGCTATTAATGATTATGATATAGTTGGGATCACGGAGACATGGCTCCAGGGTGACCAAGGCTGGGAGCTGAACATCCAGGGATATTCAATATTCAGGAGGGATAGAGAAAAAGGAAAAGGAGGTGGGGTAGCGTTGCTGGTTAGAGAGGAGATTAACGCAGTGGAAAGGAAGGACATTAGCTTGGAGGATGTGGAATCGGTATGGGTAGAGCTGCGAAACACTAAGGGGCAGAAAATGCTGGTGGGTGTTGTGTACAGGCCACCTAACAGTAGTAGTGAAGTTGGGGATGGCATCAAACAGGAAATTAGAAATGCGTGCAACAAAGGCAAAACAGTTATAATGGGTGACTTCAATCTACATATAGATTGGGTGAATCAAATTGGCAGGGGTGCTGAGGAAGAGGATTTCTTGGAATGTATGCGGGATAGTTATCTAAACTAACATGTAGAGGAACCAACGAAAGAGCAGGCTATTCTAGACTGGGTATTGAGTAATGAGGAAGGGTTAGTTAACAGTCTTGTTGTGCGTGCCCCCTTGGGCAAGAGTGACCATAATATGGTTGAGTTCTTCATTAGGATGGAGAGTGACATTGTTAATTCAGAAACAATGGTTCTGAACTTAAAGAAAGGTAACTTTGAGGGTATGAGACGTGAATTGGCCAAGATTGACTGGCAATTAGTTCTAAAAGGGTTGACGGTGGATATGCAATGGAAGGCATTTAAAGACTGCATGGATGAACTACAAAAATTGTTCATCCCAGTTTGGCAAAAGAATAAATCAGGGAAGTTAGTGCATCCGTGGATAACAAGGGAAATCAGGGATAGTATCAAAGCAAAAGATGATGCGTACAAATTTGCCAGAAAGAGCAGCATACCAGAGGACTGGGAGAAATTCAGAGACCAGCAGAGGAGGACAAAGGGCTTAATTAGGAAAGGGAAAATAGATTATGAAAGAAAACTGGCAGGGAACATAAAAACTGACTGCAAAAGTTTTTATAGATATGTGAAGAGAAAGAGATTAGTTAAAACAAATGTAGGTCCCTTGCAGTCAGAAACAGGTGAATTGATCATGGGGAACAAGGATATGGCGGACCAATTGAATAACTACTTTGGTTCCGTCTTCACTAAGGAAGACATAAATAATCTGCCGGAAATAGCAGGGGACCGCGGGTCAAAGGAGATGGAGGAACTGAGTGAAATCCAGGTTCGTCGGGAAGTGGTGTTGGGTAAATTGAATGGATTAAAGGCCGATAAATCACCCGGGCCAGATAGGCTGCATCCCAGAGTACGTAAGGAAGTAGCTCCAGAAATAGGGGATGCATTAGTGATAATTTTTCAAAACTCTTTAGATTCTGGAGTAGTTCCTGAGGATTGGAGGGTAGCAAACGTAACCCCACTTTTTAAGAAGGGAGGGAGAGAGAAAACGGGGAATTACAGACCAGTTAGTCTAACATCGGTAGTGGGGAAACTGCTAGAGTCAGTTATTAAAGATGGGATAGCAGCACATTTGGAAAGTGGTGAAATCATTGGACAAAGTCAGCATGGATTTACGAAAGGTAAATCATGTCTGACGAATCTTATAGAATTTTTCGAGGATGTAACTAGTAGAGTGGATAGGGGAGAACCAGTGGATGTGTTGTATCTGGACTTTCAGAAGGCTTTCGACAAGGTCCCACATAAGAGATTAATATACAAACTTAAAGCACACGGTATTGGGGGTTCAGTAATGATGTGGATAGAGAACTGGCTGGCAAACAGGAAGCAAAGAGTAGGAGTAAACGGGTCCTTTTCACAATGGCAGGCAGTGACTAGTGGGGTACCGCAAGGCTCAGTGCTGGGACCCCAGCTATTTACAATTTATATCAATGAGCTGGATGAGGGAATTGAAGGCAACATCTCCAAGTTTGCGGATGACACTAAGCTGGGGGGCAGTGTCAGCTGTGAGGAGGATGCTAGGAGACTGCAAGGTGACTTGGATAGGCTGGGTGAGTGGGGAAATGTTTGGCAGATGCAGTATAATGTGGATAAATGTGAGGTTATCCACTTTGGTGGCAAAAACAGGAAAGCAGACTATTATCTAAATGGTGGCCGATTAGGAAATGGGGAGATGCAGCGAGACCTGGGTGTCATGGTACACCAGTCATTGAAAGTAGGCATGCAGGTGCAGCAGGCAGTGAAGAAAGCGAATGGTATGTTAGCTTTCATAGCAAAAGGATTTGAGTATAGGAGCAGGGAGGTTCTACTGCAGTTGTACAGGGTCTTGGTGAGACCACACCTGGAGTATTGCGTACAGTTTTGGTCTCCAAATCTGAGGAAGGACATTATAGCCATAGAGGGAGTGCAGAGAAGGTTCACCAGACTGATTCCTGGGATGTCAGGACTTTCATATGAAGAAAGACTGGATAGACTTGGCTTATACTCGCTAGAATTTAGGAGATTGAGAGGGGATCTTATAGACACTTACAAAATTCTTATGGGGTTGGACAGGCTAGATGCAGGAAGATTGTTCCCGATGTTGGGGAAGTCCAGGACAAGGGGGAAATCCTTTAAGACCGAGATGAGAAAAAACATTTTCACACAGAGAGTGGTGAATCTCTGGAACTCTCTGCCACAGAGGGTAGTTGAGGCCAGTTCATTGGCTATATTTAAGAGGGAGTTAGATGTGGCCCTTGTGGCTAAAGGGATCAGAGGGTATGGAGAGAAGGCAGGTACGGGATACTGAGTTGGATGATCAGCCATGATCATATTGAATGGCGGTGCAGGCTCAAATGGCCGAATGGCCTACTCCTGCACCTATTTTCTATGTATCTATTTATCTATGTAAGATCTAACCATCTAATCATGCGGAACGGTATCAAATGCCTTGCTGTAGTCCATATAGACAACATTTATTGCTTTGTCCACATCAACCATTTTTGGTTACTTCTTCAAAAATAGTCGAACAGATTTGTAAGACACGAGCTACCTCATACATAGCCATGCTGCCTATCTCTAATCTGCCCCAGTCCATCTAAATGCATCTATATCTAGGCGCAACTTTGCTGAAGATTGGGTGCTGCATGTAGGTTTCTTATCATAATGCATAAAGTCCCAGCGCATCAGCCCTAATCCAGTTTTATGTTCTTCAGTTAAATGTCTATCAAATTTTTATCTGCAGTAAGAAAATTGATGCAATATATAGACCCTTTTTTACAATTACAGATTAAACAGACAATCAGACATTCTTATACCGTTAATTAATTTAATTTAGTTTAGAGATACAGCATGGAAACAGGCTCTTTGCCTCACCCTGTCCAGGCCAACCATCGATCACCCATTCATACCAGTTCTATATTATCCCACTTTCACACCTACTCCCTACACACAAGGGGGCAATTTACAGACGACAATTAACCTACAAACATGAATGTCTAGGATGTGGGAGGAAACCCACACAGTCAGGGAGAACATGCAAGCTCCACCCAGACAGCATCCCATCTCAGGATCGAACCCAGGTCCCTGGCGCTGTGAGGTGGCAGCTCTACCAACCTGGAAAAATGGCAACACCAACAACGGAGAGGTCATCACAGACCCCACAGTGAAACCACTGGGTTTTGACCTCCATCGCAAGCAATGGCTAACCCTGAACAGAATCCGCACCCTCCATGCAAGAACAGCCCATCACCTGCATAAGTGGGCAATGACAGACAGCCCTGCTTGTGACTGCGGACATCCAGACCAGACCTTCCCACACATCATGAATGACTGCGCACTGAGGCTTTTCCCTGGTGGCATCAAAGCCATCCACCCAGTAACTGATGCTGTCCTGGCCTGGATGTCTACCCTTGATCTACAACTTTAGGCTGTGCACGCCATACACAAGAAGAAGAAGAAAAAGGAGAAGAAGACCAGCTGTCCTGCCCCTATCTGCCATGGTGCTGAGAATAACACATAAGTGGCAAATCTCAGTGGATTTAGAGCAGTAAATGTATTGTTCAGTGTGCCTGATGTGAAGTATCCTTCAGGAAACAAAATGCCAGGGAGCAGGTCAATTTAATGGTCATTTGGTCCATTCCAGAGCTGCTTCCTGGGCAACTCTGGATCAGATTGCAGTTGATAATGTCTGACTGCCACTTGAAGCAATTATTACTGCATTAATGCTTGTCCAGATCTATCTACAGCATTTGACGTACTGTGGCAGTTCTGTCATAGAAACATAGAAATATAGAAGCATAGAAAATAGGTGCAGGAGGAGGCCGTTTGGCCCTTTGAGCCAGCACCACCATTCATTGTGATCATGGCTGATCCTCCTCAATCAGTAACCCGTGCCTGCCTTCTCCCCATATCCCTTGATTCCGCTAACTCTCTAGAGCTCTATCTAAAGCCCCTGTCCCACTTACGTGTCCTTGGCACGCTAATTTTCTTGGCCCCGCTCTTTTTTTTAAATTTTTTTATTTTTTATTTTTTTTACCGTAAATGTTTTTTTATTAGATTTTTAACCAAATGTACAATTTACAAGGAAGGGTAGAAAGCTCACACAATTTAAAAAACATTTACACAAAACTATCAAATTAAAACATTAACATTTTTATCTATAATATATTCAACCTCCTGCGGTGACCAGCGTTCACAGAAGACCTCCACAGTCCCCGTGGACACCGCGTGATCCCTCTCTAGGGACACGCGGGCACGGACTTAACCCCGGAAAAGGGGCAGGCAGCCGACCGCTGTGCGGCCATCGACCGCCCGCTGCCTGGACTCGCGAATGGCCATCTTGGCCAGGCCCAGGAGCAGTCCGACAGGGAGACCCCCTCCTCCCTCCCGACCCTCCCCCCCCTGTAATAGCGTTGGACTAAAATGTAGCCAAAACTTGAGGAGCAGCCCTTTCAGATACTCGAACAGGGGCTGCAACCTCTCGCACTCTATATACACGTGGAACACGGTCTCTTCCTCACCGCAGAAATGACACGCAGGGGAAGAGTCCGTGAACCGGCTCAAGTACCTATTACAGGCCACGGCTTTGTGCAAAACTCTCCATCCCAGGTCCCCGATGTAAAGGGGGAGGACTCCCTTGTAGAGAGACCTCCACTGGGGACCGCTCCCCTCGTCAGGTGGTAACACGGACCGCCAGGGTGTGTCTGGACGGAAGATGAGAGTGAGGAAGTGGAGAGTGTGCAAGAGCAGCCTGTACATTACACGCCTCTCCGCGCCACGGAATGGCACACTGGGCATCTCAGAAAGGCGGCTCATGTTGCATGGGGCCGGCTCTCGGGGAGGGTCCCGGGCCATGGGCCCTATGAACAATTCCGCCTGAGCGGGGGTAAGCTCATCCGGAATCGCTCCATGCACACGCCTCTCCTCGACACCCCCCGTCACAGCCACGACACCCCCCTCCCCCTGAGGAGCAGGGCCCTGGCTGAAGGTGACCAAATTCCTGGCCTTCAGGAGTTCACGGTAAAAGCCAGGCAACTCCCGCCTAGCGCGTCGACTCATGCCCACTACCGGGAGCCGGGAGCCCTCTTGAAGGCACCGCCCCTGACGGAAAAAGTACGTCGCCAGCACGTGCCATTTAGGAGGGTAGTCCGAGTAGACATACCTCCGCAGGGTCCTGAGTCGGAGAGCCGCCACCTGGGTACGAATACAGACCAGCGCCTGACCACCCTCCTCCAACGGGAGACTGAGAACCCCAGCAGAGACCCAGTGGTTCCTCTCCCCCCAGAAGAAGTTGACCAATCTCCTCTGTAACATGGTTATAAAATAAGAGGATGGGACCATAGTGGCCATCCGGTACCACAGCAGAGAGGCCACCAGCTGGTTTATAACTACAGCCCTGCCCCGGTAAGAGAGCACACCAAGTAGGCCTGACCAACGTCCCAGCCGGGCGACCACTTTCGCCTCCAGCTCCTGCCAGTTCGCCGGCCACCCCTCCTCAGCGGGACTCGGGTAGACCCCCAGATAGAGGAGGTGCGTGGTACTCCACGCAAAACCTGCCATCTCCTCCGGCAGGGAGTCCACCTGCCACCCACCCATCAAGAGACCAGAACACTTCCCCCAGTTGATCCTGGCGGAAGATGCAGCCGAGAAAACCTGCTGGCACTCACGCATCCTCCGCAGGTCAACATGGTCGGTGAACATCAGAAGGACATCATCGGCGTAGGCCGAGAGAACCACCTCCATCCCCGGCCCCGGTAAAGCCAGGCCTGTCAACCGCCTCCGGAGAAGGCACAGGAAAGGCTCGACACAGATGGAATACAGCTGGCCGGACATGGGACATCCCTGAAGAACCCCCCTCCCAAAGGGAATGGGGGCCAACAAAGAGCCGTTGACCTTAACAAGGCATTCTGCAGCAGTATATAACAGTCGGACCCAGGCCACAAAATGCGTTCCAAATCCGAACACCTGCAGAGTCCCAAGAAGGTAGTCGTGCTCCACCCTGTCAAATGCCTTCTCCTGGTCGAGGGAGAGAAAGGCGATCGACTGACCAGCCCCCTGGGACAGATGGATCAGGTCCCGGAGCAGATGGATATTGTCCTGGATGGACCGGCCCGGGACTGTGTATGACTGGTCAGGGTGGATCACCTGGGACAGCACGGGACCCAGGCGATTCGCCAATGCCCGTGCAAAGACTTTATAGTCCGTGCTGAGGAGAGAGACCGGGCGCCAGTTCTTCAAAAGGCGAAGATCACCCTTCTTGGGCAGCAGGACAACAACTGCCCTGCGCCAAGAGAAAGGCATCTCCCCGGTCGCCAGGCTCTCCCCCAGGACCTTCATATAGTCGCCCCCCAGGACATCCCAGAAGGCTCTAAGGTACTCCACAGTCAGCCCATCCAGCCCTGGAGACTTGCCCCTCCTGAGCTGGTGCAGGGCAACAGTCAACTCCTCCAGAGTTAGGGGATCATCCAGGTGTTCAGCCACATCATTGCACACAGCGGGTAAGCCCTCCCACAGGACTTCTTTCGCCTCCCCACTCGATGTGCCAGCCGAGAACAGAGTCCTGTAGAACGACCGAACTGAGGCACCAATGCTCTCTGGATCTGTGACAGAGGAGCCATCATCCGCAAGCAACTCTACAAGCTGCCTGCGGGCTCCTCGCCCCTTCTCCAGAGAAAAGAAAAAGGGGGAGGCGCGGTCCAGGTCGTGCAACATCTGGACCCGCGACCTCACATACGCACCCCGGGACCTCCTAAGCTGCAAGTCCCTCAGTGCTCCCTTCTTCTCCTGGTATTCCTCCCACTCACACGAAGCCCCACCAGTCTGATCCAGACGAGCCTCCGAGTCGAGCAACTCTCTCTCAAGCCGTCCGATCTCGGATTCCCGCCCCTTGGTCGACCCCCTCGCATAGTCCTGGCAAAACTGACGGACGTAGACCTTCCCCACGTCCCACCACTGCCTTAGGGAAAGGAAACGCCCCTGCCTCTCTCTCCACCTCGCCCAGAACTGCCTGAATGAATCCCGGAATCGGCAATCCTCCAACAGCTGGCTATTAAAATGCCAGTACGCGGACCCTGCCCGTGTGTGCGCTGGGATAAAGTCCACTCGCACCAGGCAATGGTCTGAGCATGGCGCCGGCTGCATGGAGGCCGCCGAAACACAGGAGACATAGGCCTTGGACACGTATAAATGATCAATACGGGAACCACCACCCTCAAACCTGTACGAGAAGGTGTTAGAGTCGGGATGGAAATTCCGCCAAGCATCTACCAGCTCAAAAGAGTCCACCATCTCCCTCAAAGTCTTCACTGCTCCCGGGTCACGCTGAACGCCAGAGCGATCTCTTGTCTCGAGGGCACAATTAAAATCTCCCCCAAGGAAAACACACTCCCCACGGTCGATAGTATTCAACAACGTGGTCACTTCCCTTGTTAAGCGCGTCTGCATTGCGCCGATCTTGGGGGCGTACACATTAACGAAGTGTAATGGCACGCCATCCAAGCGCACGGCCAGATACAGCAAACGGCCTGGTACAACCTCCTGCACTTTGAGGATCTCTGGCTGGAAAGACGGGGCCAACAGGAAGGCTACTCCACTCGATTTGGAGCTGAGATGACTCATGTAGACCCCCCCTTCCCACTCCAGGAGCCATGTGGGTTCATCACTAGCCACAGTGTGTGTTTCCTGCAGGAAGCTCACCGCATACCTCCCGTCCCTGAGCACTGAGAGATGGTGAAACCTACGGAGAGACCCCCTGCCCCCATTGATATTCAGGCTGGCTATAGTGAGCTTCATTTTGAAAGTACACTAGATCTTTTACCCCTCCCCGGTGATGGGTTGGAGCCGCCCCTACCCTTCTTCCCTCTCTTTAGGGTCTTAAAAAGCTCTTGGAACTGGCGCCTCTCATTTCTTACTAGCCCCGCCTCATTCCCCTTCTTCTGAAGGATGGCATGAATAGACTGCATGGGCGCCATCAGGTCCGACCATCGGTCAACAGCCAAATCCACCTTATTCCTACTCCCTCTAGTTTCCTTTAAGAACTTCCGAAGTTCCCAGACTTCGACAAGTCGAGACACGGGGCCACGGGTGGAGCAGTCCGTCAACTCACTGTCAACGTACTCCGCGTACCCTTCCTCCTCGCACTCAATGTCCGAGCCCGAGTCCAGAAGGTTACTACTCTCATCCGCCTCGCTCACCCCTCCCTGTGAGGTGGGCATTCCAGCCACATCACACAGTCCCTCCTCTGTCACCATCCCACCCCCAGGATCAGTGACAGGGCCAGGTACCAGTGCCTCTGACCGCGGCAAGCTATCTGACAATTTGCCCGTCTCCTGCACGCTCCCATCGCCCTCTGTAACCGGATTGGGAACAGTGAAGTCAGAGCAAGTCTCCGGGCCTTGCTGTAAGCGGGTCTGTCTGGAGTCCGACCTAAGGACACGATCCAAAACGATCTTGCCCTCCTCCGCACCCAGGGTATCCGCCCCTGCACCGTCATCCAGAGAGTCCCCGTCCCCCACCACCAGGTGAATCCCCCCACTGTGGCCCTCAGGGGCCGATGTTACTGGAGTCTCCCCTGCTCCCTCAACCAGTGGGGCATCACACCCCTCAACTGGGCTTGTAGCCTCAACGGGGAGCTCATGCTGGGGACCCACCCCCTCACCCAAGTCCCCCCCTTCAGGCTGCCCCTGGTCACCCACTAAGCTAGCAGACGTGTTTTCTGGGGGAACAGCCCCCAAGAGCAATATATCTCCACTCTCAGGTGGTCCCAGACCTACAGAGGCATCCTCCCCCTCAGAGGAAACGTGCCCTGGGTACCCCACCTCAACAGGAGGGGAAGGCTCCCCTTCAGGTTGCCCCTGAACTTCAGGGCCCTTCTCTGTATCGGAGGACCCATGCCTCCTCCTCTTCGAACCACTGGCGTACGGTGGTACGGTGAGCTCCATTGCAGAAGCCTCTACCTCTACACTACCGTCTATCTCAGAGGCGAGCATGAAATTATCTGCTGCCTGGGGTCCCGCTTGGAGGTGATCATCTTCTAGGGGACCCGCCTGGAGATGTTTCTTCTTTTTCTTGACTTTCCTCCCCTGCTGATGCCCCAAACCTTCCCATCCACCCTACGCACTTCTCCGGCATCCACCGCCACAGGTACGGGACATGGGGGTGGTGGGGGGATAGGGGTTGGGGGTAGGGGAGTAAAGCCTTCATGGGCCACCGTGGTAAAACCAGCAGCCCCAGATGGGCCTGTAGTGCTTTCCCGTGCCATCGTGGTTGAACTGGCAGCCCGGGTCCTGGGACAATTCTTGCGAAAATGCCCCACCTTTTTGCAAGTGTGACAACGCACTTGGCCCGCATTCCAGAACACGCGATAGGAGAAATCATCCACCTCCACCTCAAAACTCCCCTCCGTGTCCGTCCCCTGTGCCAACTGTATATACACGCGACGCTTGAACGTATATATATGCTGCATCTCAGGATCGTCAAACCTGTACAACAGTTTGGTGAGCCCTGACCGCACCTCCCCCAGCTTCCTTACATGTGGGAGCAGGAGTGTATCCGGAACAAAAGTGGGAACGTTGGACAGAATGACCGGCAAAACGGGACCCCCCCATGGGTCCACCGCCGCGAAAATCCCCCCTGCTGTTACCCCTCTTTCCAGAGCCAGAGCCACCGCCTGTTCAGTCTTTAGTATAACCACAACCTTCCCACTGACCACCGCGCCCGAGACTATGGCTTTCTTGCCAACAGTCTCACCCAACGCATCTAGAAAGGCCTTTAAGGGCAGGTTGCTCTTCATGTACATTTTTACACCATATGTGCGCCCCATCAACTCGTGGCCCTCAGTCTCGGAGACTGCCGACCGTGCAGCAGCTGCATAACTCTGGGGCCGCCATCTTTAGGGCGTGGCACAACACACAAAGTATCAGTAGTTTATATCCAAATCAGTCTTTCTGCTGTTGCTGCACCTCCACTCTTTTCCAGCAGTTAAATAGTCTTGTGAAGGCTTTCTTGGTAAGCAACAGAAGCAGTCTCCTCCTGATAAGATAGGAATGTCCGTGCCAATCCTCCCCGTCGTCAAAAATGGAGCTTCCTTATGCTTCTTCCTCAGGTCTCCGGCGCCTCCCCGGCTTCAACGAAATCCAAGGCACTGTTGCCGTTCTTACCCAGCCCACCTGGACCGGGCAAGTCAGTGTAGGAGGGAGCTTTCCGATGTTACTGACCACAAACACCGCTCTAGACTCAGCTCCCACTCGTTCAAGTGTAACTTGGCCTTCCGCCAGCCACTGCCGCTCCTACGACTTTACAGATACACGGACAAATCCTCCCTAATTAGAGGAATCTTTGAACAAAGAAAGTCTCTGCAGATCGACAAAGCTCTAAACTGCAAAGTCTGACTGCTTTTGTTTCTCCCCGCCAAACAAAACCTTCCGAAAAGTTCATCAAATCCTCCCCGCCAGCAGAACAGCTCCTCACCTGGCCCCGCTGTGGGAGTAGAAGTGGAGGCGCATCCGGACTGCAACGGCCGTGAGCCCCAGGCCGAGTTCGGTGATCGTTTGCCTGCTTCTGCTGCTGTTGGCGGTGAGACGTTGCATCGCGCCAGGGTCTTGGGCCTGTCCCACTTTGGCCGTCAGTTACGCGACAGGCCGTTGGCGCGCGAAGATTTCGTTCACTACAAAAATTTTGGAGCTCCGCTCGATATCGCTCACAACTACATACCCCTCCGCGCTTCTCAGTGGGACCGGCCCCGCGCGGCCGTACGATGCCCGTGCGCCTCAACTCGACGACGAGGTTGCGTAATTTGCGTGCCAAGGACACATAAGTGGGACAGGCCCTTAACTCTGATAAATTCATCCAGTGAATTGGCCTCCACTGCCTTCTGTGGCAGAGAATTCCACAGATTCACAACTCTGGGTGAAAAGGTTATTTTCTCATCTCAGTTTTAAATGGCCTCCTCTTTATTCTTAGACTGTGGCCCCTGGTTCTGGACTCCCCCAACATTAGGAACATTTTTCCTGCATCTCATTTGTCCAGTCCTTTTATAAATGTATACGTTTCTATAAGATATCCTCTCATCCTTCTAAATTCCAATGAATACAAGCCCGGTCTTTCCAATCTTTCCTCATATGACAGTCCCGCCAACCCGGGGATTAACCTTGTGAACCTGCGCTGCAGTGCCTCAATAGCAAGCATGTCCTTCCTCAAATTAGGAGTCCAAAACTGCACACAATACTCCAGATGTGGTCTCACCAGGTCCCTGTACAACTACAGAAGGACTCTTTACTCCTATATTCAAATCCTCTCGTTATGAAGGATTTTTTACTGCCTGCTGTACCTGCAAGTTTACTTTTAGTGACTGGTGTACAAGGACACCCAGGTCTCGTTGCACTTCCCTTTTTCCTAATCTGACACCATTGAGATAATAATCTGCCTCCTTGTTCTTGCCGCCAGTGGATAACCTCACATTTATCAACATTCTACTGCATCTGCCATGCATCTGCCCGCTCACTCAACCTGTCCAAGTCACCCTGCAACTTCCTAGCATCCTCTTTGCAGTTCACACTGCCACCCAGCTTTGTGTCATCTGCAAATTTGCTAGTGTTACTTTTAATTCCACCATCTAAATCATTAATATATATTGTAAATAGTTGCGGGCCCAGCACCGAGCCTTGCGGCACTCCACTCGCCACTGCCTGCCATTTTGACTGGGACCCGTTTATTCCTACTCTTTGTTCCTGACTGCCAACCAATTCTCTATCCATGTCAATATCCTACCTCCCAATACCATGTGCTCTAATTTTGCCCACTAATCTCCTGTGTGGGACCTCATCAAAGTCTTTCTGAAAGTCCAGATACACTACATCCACTGACTCTCCTTCATCCATTTTACTTGTCACATCCTCAAAAAATGTCCAGAAGATTAGTCAAGCAGGATTTCACCTTCATAAATCCATGCTGACTTGGAAGAACCATTTTACTGCTCTTGGTTCAACTGCAACACTGACACTTCTGATTTAACCTTCTCCCTCTCAAATTGCAGATTAAAACATCATATTATGGTCACTACCTCCTAGCGGTTCCTTTACCTAGACCAGTTAGCCTGACATCGGTGGTGGGGAAGATGCTGGAGTCAATCATAAAAGATGAAATAGCGGCACATTTCGATAGCAGTAACAGGATCGGTCCGAGTCAGCATGGATTTACGAAGGGGAAATCATGCTTGACTAATCTTCGGGAATCTTTTGAGGATGTAACTAGTAAAATGGACAAGGGAGAGCCAGTGGATATAGTATACCTGGACTTTCAGAAGGCATTTGATAAGGTCCCACATAGGAGATTAGTGGGCAAAATTAGGGCATATGGTAATGGGGGTAGAGTGCTGACATGGATAGACAAGTGGTTGGCAGACAGGAAACAAAGAGTAGGGATTAACGAGTCCCTTTCAGAATGGCAGGCAGTAACTAGTGGGGTACCGCAAGGCTCGGTGCTGGGACCGCAGCTATTTACAATATATATTAATGATTTCAATGATTTAGATGAAGGGATTCAAAGTTACATTAGCAAATTTGCAGATGACACAAAGCTGGGTGGCAGTGTGAACTGTGAGGAAGATGCTATGAGAATGCAGAATGACTTGGACAGGTTGGGTGAATGGGCAGATGCATGGCAGATGCAGTTTAATGTGGATAAATGTGAGGTTACCACTTTGGTAGCAAAAACAGGAAGGCAGGTTATTATCTAAATGGTGTCAAGTTGGGAAAAGGGGAAGTACAACAGGATCTGGGGGTCCTTGTTCATCAGTCAATGAAAGTAAGCATGCAGGTGCAGCAGGCAGTGAAGAAAGCGAAGGGCATGTTGGCCTTCTTAACAAGAGGAGTTGAGTATAGGAGCAAAGAGGTCCTTCTGCAGTTGTACAGGGCCCTAGTGAGACCAAACCTGGAGTATTATGTGCAGTTTTGGTCCCCTAATTTGAGGGAGAACATTCTTGCTATTGAGGGAGTGCAGCGTAGGTTTACAAGGTTAATTCCCGGGAAGGCAGGACTGTCATATGCTGAGAGAATGGAGCAGCTGGGCTTGGATACTCTGGAGTTTAGAAGGATGAGAGAGGATCTTATTGAAACATATAAGATTATTAAGGGTTTGGACACACTAGAGGCAGGAAACATGTTCCCGATGTTTGGGGAGTCCAGAATCAGGGGCCACAGTTTAAGAATAAGGGGTAAGCCATTTAGAACGGAGATGAGGAAACACATTTTCACACAGAGAGTTGTGAGTCTGTGGAATTCACTGCCTCAGAGGGCAGTGGAGGCTGGTTCTCTGGATACTTTCAAAGAGAGAGCTAGATAGGGTTCTTAAAGATAGCGGAGTCAGAGGATATGGGGAGAAGGCAGGAACGGGGTACGGGGATGATCAGCCATGATCACATTGAATGGCGGTGCTGGCTCGAAGAGCCGAATGGCCTACTCCTGCACCTATTGTTTATTGTCTATTGAGTTCCCTTATTAAATATGGTTCATTAAACAACACGAAATCCAGAATTGCCTTCTCTCTGGTAGGCTCCAGTACAAGCTACTCTAATGGGCCTGTCCAACTTAAGCGATTTTTCAGCGGACTGCCGGCGACTGTCAAGTTGCCGGCAGTCACCTGAAAAACCTGGAACTGGAACGGCGACTGTCAGAGTGGAACACACACACATACTCATCACAAAGGCGGGGGCCAGGGCAAGCGGGGGGGACGCTGTCTGAAATTCACTCGGTGCAAAGCCAAGGTAATACAGACACACACGGTGATGAACAGGAAGGTTGGCGCTGCAATTAAGATGGCTAGCACAGTGTACGGTAAGTCCTTTAAAAGAAGGGGGGGGGGGAGAAGGAATGGAGACAACTTTTAAGAAGCCAAACAACTTTTAATAAGCCAGAGATACACGGCTGTGAAGTTCGGCAGACATTTAACATTACCGGTCGGTTATCCTTGGTTCTGAAAACTACTGCTTACGTTTTTTTCCCCATTGAGCCAATGAAATTCACCGGTCAGCACTGCCTACAACCTATGAGAACCTAAGAGAACCTTCGACCTCCTGGCAACCCACTAGGACCTCCTGGAGACCCACCTACGGCTCGGAAATTCTCGCTACTCTCCATGGCGGCTTCATTCTAGCCGCCGCTAATTTTTCAACATGTTGAAAAATTCTCGTCGACCATAATGAGGCCGCGACTAGTTCCCAGAATGTGAACTCCTCACGACCCGGCAACCATCCGCGAACATGGTCTCCTGAAATCGCCTAAAATGTCGCCTAAGTGGGACAGGGCCATAAGAATCCATCTCGGAGGCACTCTACAAACTTCCTTTCTTGGGGTCCAGAACCAACCTGATTTTCCCAATCTACCTGCATATTGAAATCTCCCATAACCACAGTGGCATTACCTTTGTTACATGCCAATCTCAACTCCTGCTGCACCTATATCCAGGCTACTGTTTGGGGGCCTGTATTTAACTCCCATTAGTGTCTCCTTACCTTTACAATTCCTTAATTCTATCCACATCGACTCTACATCATCAGTCCCTATGTCACCCCTTGCAAGGGACTGAATTTCATCCCTCACCAACAGAGCTACCCCACCTCCTGTGCCCATCTGCCTGTCCCTTCTATAGGACGTATAACCCTGAATATTCAGTTCCCAATCCCGATCCTCCTACAGCCATGTCTCTCTAATCCCCACAATGTCATATCTACCAAGGTCTAACTAAGCCTCAAGCTCATCCACTCTACTTCTTATACTTCACGCATTCATATACTGTATAATACTTTTAATCCATTACTCACCTCACCTTTCACATCGATTCCTATTTCAATTGGCCATACTCTCCTATCTGTTTGTGAGCTTTCTGTCCCGTTAATTCTGGTGTCTTTCTTAACTTTTCTATACTCTCTTTCTCTTTAACTTAATTTGTCTCCCCTCCCCCCACCCCCCCGCTATTTAGTTTAAACCCACCCGTGTAACAGTGGCAAACCTGTACTGACTAGTAGCTTCCTAAGTATTTTCCTTTCTCCTGAAATGGAAGTGCATGCACAGTAGTAAAAAGTTAATAACCTACCTGGTGAAATATCTCCCCTCCCTCCAGGAGTTTTATCTTACCCAGCCACGTAATCCACATATTCATTGTAGCAGATGTTGGAGAGTATTGTTTTGCAAGAAGGTTTAGGGTAGTGTTAATGTGTGGGAAGGAACTGCAGATCCTGGTTTGAACCAAAGATGTACACAAAAAGCTGGAGTCACTCAACAGGTCAGACAGCATCTCTGGAGAAAAGTAGTAGGTGATGTTTCTGGACCCGAAACTGCCTGGCCTGCTGTGTTACTCCAGCTTTTTGTGTCCATCTGGGGTGTCTTGGACAATGGTCATCAGGGAGTGGACCAGGGGGGATAGGATGGATGTGGAAATGATTTCAGTGGGGCAGGAACAGGCAAAAGCAACGTGTCTGCCAGGGCAGTTGTGTTTATGGATTTTGGGGGAGAAGGTAAAACGGTCTGTGCGGGACTGGGGAATGGTATGGTTGGAGGCTGTGGAAGACAGACAGCCGAAAGTGATAACATCAGAGATGGGCTGTGTGATAATGGCCCGGTGCTTATCTGTGGGGTCATGGTCCAGGGGAAAGTAGGAGGATGTGTCCGAGAGTTGGCACCTGGCCTTAGCCCGATAGAGGTCAGTGCGCCAGACTACCACGGCACCCCCCTTCTCGGCCGATTTGATGATATTGTCGGGGTTGCTGCAGAGTGAGCGGAGGGCTGTACATTCGGAGGGGGTGAAGGTAAGGGGAGTGGAAAAGTTAAGATGTTTCATATCATGCCGGCGGTTAGAAATGAAAAGGTCTAAAGAGGGTAGAAGGCCATCCAGGGGAGTCCAAGAGGAGGGGGACTGGTGGAGACAGGAAACGGGGTTATCACTGGGTGGTGGGAAGTCTTTCCCAAAGAAAAAGGCAAGGAGGCAGAGGTAACGGAAGAAAAGCTCTACATCATGGCGGACCCGGAACTCGTTGATGTGGGGGTGGTGGGGAACAAATGAAAGAATGGGTCGACTGGGCTTGTTTTCACTGGAATTTAGAAGGATGAGAGGATATCTTATAGAAACATATACAATTCTTAAAGGATTGGACTGGCTAGATGCAGGAAAACATTTCCCGATGTTGGGCGAGTCCAGAACCAGGGGTCACAGGTTAAGAATAAGGGACTGAGATGAGGAAAAATGTCTTCACGCAGAGAGTTGTGAATCTGTGGAATTCGCTGCCACAGAAGGCAGTGGAGGCCAATTGTCTGGATGTTTTCAAGAGAGAGTTAGATTTAGATCTTAGGGCATAATGAATCAAAGAATACAGGGAAAGAGCAGGAACGGGGTACTGATTTTAGACAATCAGCCATGATCATATTGAATGGCGGTGCTGGCTCGAAGGGCTGAATGGCCTACTTCTGCACCTATTTTTCTGTTTCGATGTGAGGCCTCTGTTGAGGACTGAACTGAACTGAACATTATTTATAGAGCACTTTAAAAACAACCACTGTTGCAACAAAGTGCTGTACATGACCAATCATAAACATAAAACAAAACAATAAAAACATTAAAGACAGTAAAAACAATAAAAAAACAATAGAAACACTAAAACAGGAACAAAGTCTCATGCAGGGTCAAAAGCCAAGGAATAGAAAAGGGTTTTAAGACTAGCTTTGAAAACGGACAGTGAAGGGGCCTGTCTAATGTGCAAAGGTAGAGTGTTCCATAATGTCGGAGCAGCAACAGAGAAGGCTCTATCCCCTCTGAGCTTCCGCTTTGACCTCGGTACCTCCAGGAGCAGCTGATCAGCTGACCTGAGGCACCGAGCAGGAGCGTAGGGATGAAGCAGCTCAGAGAGGTAAGGCGGGGTGAGACCATTTAAAGATTTAAAAACAAATAAAAGAATCTTAAAATGAACTCTAAAGTACACAGGCAGCCAGTGGAGGGAGGCCAGAATAGGCGTTATGTGCTCCCTCTTACGTGTTCCAGTTAAAAGGCGAGCAGCAGCATTCTGAACCAACTGCAGACGTGCAAGGGATGATTGGCTAACTCCAAAATAAAGTGCGTGACAGTAATCCAGCCGAGACGTGATGAAGGCATGGATTACTGTTTCAAAATGCTGTCGTTCAAGAATGGGCTTCACCTTTGCCAGCTGCCTTAAATGAAAGAAGCTGGACTTAACTACCGCGCCTATTTGACGATCTAATTTAAAATCACTGTCCATCTTAAAACCCAAGTTTAAAACTGTTGGCTTCACATACAGTGCCAAGGGACCCAAGTCAACAGGGGGAGGTTCACGGGGGCCATTGGGACCAAACACTATCACTTCTGTTTTCTTTTCATTAAAATTTAAAAAGTTTAGGGCCATCCAGGATTTAATGTCATCAAGACATAACAGAAGTGGTTTGACTGAGAAAGCATCTTTCTTCTTCAGCGGAACATAGATCTGACTATCATCAGCATAACAATGAAAAGAGATGCCATGCTTTCTAAGAATGGAACCCAGAGGAAGTAAGTACAGTGAGAAAAGCAGGGGCCCCAAAATTGAGCCCTGTGGAACCCCATATGACAGAGGAGCGGAGGAGGATTCAAAACCAGCAAGGCTTACACACATAGTTCTGTCTGCCAGATAAGATCTGAACCATTCCAGGGCACTACCACATATGCCCACTAGGTGCCATAACCGAGTTACTAAAATATCATGATCCACTGTATCAAAGGCAGCAGATAGGTCCAGCAGGACGAGAATCACATAATCACCAGAATCATTAGCTAGGAGGATGTCATTAAAGACCCTTAGCAATGCTGACTCTGTGCTATGCATAGTTTTAAACCCAGACTGGAAAACCTCCCGAATATTATGCTCGTCCAAGAAAAGTTTTAACTGAGCATAAACAACTTTCTCCAAGATTTTAGAAATAAAAGGCAACTTGGAGATGGGCCTAAAATTGGCCAATACAGTTTGATCCAGGCCAGGTTTCTTAAGCAGGGGTTGCACTACTGCATGTTTAAAACTTACGGGGACAACTCCAGAACACAGACTGCTGTTAATAATAGCAAGAACCGACTGCCCTATACTGGGGAAAACCTCTTTAAAAAGATGAGGAGGGACAGCATCACAAGGGGAACCTGATGGCTTAATATGGCTAACCACATCCTCTAAAAGCGACAATGTCACAGGCACAAACTTATCAAATACCACCAAGCATGGGACTGACCGTTCTGTATCAGAAAGGGAGCAGTCAGGGAAAGGTGCAAAAAAGATTTATGATGATGTTACTCGATCTGGAAGGTTAGAGTTGTGAGGAGTAGCTGGTCAGACTAGGGCTATTTGCCCTGGAGGGTCAGATGCTTAGGTGGGGTGGTCCAATGACAGTTGTGGCATTGGATGACACCAGGTGCGGCAGTGACCACACCAGCACTCTCAGTAGAGTGAACACATGGGATATATTTAATTTACAGTGGTAAGAAAGTCCAAGACCAGGAGGGGGCACTGTCCCATGCCATCAGAGCCCATGTGCAATGACACAGGCAATCTCAGGCTTGTCCCAGCAGTTCACCCTTGCCTGGAGTAAGGCTATGGCAGTCTCAAGTTTCTTCTTAGCAGCTCAGCTTTGGGCGTGAAGAGGGAGGAGGGGGGAGGGTGTGTGCATGTATGTGATTTGTGTCTTTCCTTTAGTTATTTGAAGAGGCTCTGCCATCTGTGGCTGGTCCCTGTCGCAACCACACTGGTGGTCTCTGTTTTGTCCCAGTTGCTCAGTCTACCTCATACCTCACCCTCCCTAGAATGCCTGGGTTTTATATGTAGAAGGCTGACAAGGTTCAAGTGCCCAACCAATATCAGCAAATGGACCCAGCTGTTACCAAGGATGCTGGGAATTGGCCTGGCCTGTCAGCTAGTGATAGGGATCAGAACGACATCCAACGAAGAGGGTGCTGTCTCATGGTATATAAAATCATGCAGGGGGCATAGACAAGATGGATAGCCACAGTCTTCTTCCCAGGCTAGGGTACTCTAAAACCAGAGGGGATAGGTTTCAGGTGAGAGGAATCAGACAAATTGGCTTCATGGAAGGAAGCAGAGGGTGATGGTGGAAGGTTGCTTCTCGGACTGGAGGCCTGTGATTAGTGTTGTGCCTCAGGGTTCGGTGCTGGGCCCGTTACTGTTTGTCATCTACATTAATGATTTGGATGAGAACATACAGGGCAAGATTAGCAAGTTTGCTGATGATACAAAAGTGGGTGGTTTTGCAGATAGTGAAGATGGTTGTGAAAGATTGCAGCAGGATCTGGATCGATTGGCCAGGTGGGCTGCGGAATAGTTGATGAAATTTAATACAGAGAAGTGTGAGATGTTGCATTTTGGCAAATTTAACTAGGGCAGGACCTACACATTGAATAGTAGGCCTCTGGGGAGTGTTATAGAGCAGAGGGATCTAGGAATACAGGTGCATGGTTCCTTGGCCGAGTCGCAGGTAGATAAGGTGGTCAAAAAGGCTTTTGGCACATTGGCCTTCATCAGTCAGAATATTGAGTATAGAAGTTGGGAGGTCATGTTGTATGAGACGTTGATGAGACCGCATTTAGAGTACTGTGTTCAGTTCTGGGCACCATGTTATAAGAAAGATATTTTCAAGCTTAAAAGGGTTCAGAGAAGACTTACGAGGATGTTGCCAGGACTAGAGGGTCTGAGCTATAAGGAGAGGTTGAGTAGGCTGGGTCTCTATTCCTTGGAGTGCAGGAGGATGAGGGGTGATCTTATAGAGATGTATGAGATCATGAGAGGAATAGATCGGGTAGATGCACAGAGTCTCTTGCCCAGAGTAGGGGAATTGAGGACCAGAGGACGTAGGTTTAAGGTGAAGGGGAAAGGATTTAATAGGAATCTTAGGGGTAATTTTTTCACTCAAAGGGTGGTGGGTGTATGCAACAAGCTTCCAGAGGAGGTAGTTGAGGCTGGGACTACCCCAACGTTTAAGAAACAGTTAGACAGGTATATGGATAGGACAAGTTTGGAAGGAAATGGATCAAGTGCAAGCAGGTGGGACTAGTGTAGCTGGGACATGTTGGCTGTTGTGGGCAAGTTGGGCCGAAGGGCCTGTTTTCACACTGTTTCACTCTATGATTCTATGACAACTTTTTAACACAGTATATGGAACAAGATGCCAGAGGAAATGGTTGAGGCAGGTAAAATAACTATATTCAAATGACATTTGGACAGGAACACGGATAGCAAATGTTTGGATGGATTTGGACTAGGTGTAGACAAGTGGGAGTAGCTTGGTTAGGCAACATGGTCGACATGGCCTAGTTGGGCCGAAGAGCTTGTTGTAGATGTCTATAACTCTATAAGTTTATGTTAGACTTCATTTGAACAAACATATTGGAGAATCAGGGCTACACTTGTGGACTGAACAGATGTTTTCTTCCACCTTCCTCATTTGATTACATTGCTGAAAATCTCAAAATAAATTTTAGGCTAAATTTCCTTCAGGTGGTTTTCATAAGAAATATTCTTTTGTATGTATCTTTTTGTCAAATTGGTTGTTAGGTGGGTGAAGGTTTCATTAAATGCTGCGTAAGTGCAAACTAAAATGTTGTCTCAACAGTATGGATTTTCTGAAGAACAGCCCTATTCATAAGCTGACCGAAGATAAGCTATCGGCATCCACCTCAGTAAGTGCTGCAGTCTTTTGTTTATTCCTGTATTACTGCGTGCCCTCTTCACTTGAGATTAGGTCTGAGCCAACACTGGTTGAAACATTTTCAGTACTTTTCCACATTAATGTTTCCATGTTCGATGGATCTCTGAATTCAGTAGAGTTGGTGGAAACTGAAAAATGTACATTTTTGAACATTGCACGGATGAAAACTGAGGAGAATTAAGTATATTTTTATTGAAATTTATGCTGACATTATAAACTGACGCAGACAGTGAGAGCCATTATGGGTGGCTAGTTTCTTTGAAGACTGTTGGAGGATTCAAACTTTATATAAAGAAAAGCTTTGCTCTTCAGTAAGATCATGTTCATTTCCAGTTTAGTTTAGTTTAATGATGCAGCACGGGAACGGGCCCTTCGGCCCACTGAGTCCTCGCTGACTAATGATCACGTGTACACTTGTTCTGGCTCACAATTAGGGACAATTAACAGAAGCCAATTAACCTACTCATCTTTTGAATGTGGGAGAAAATTAGAGCACCTGGAGAAAACCTGCACGGTTACAGGGAGAATGTACAAACTCTGTACATGCAGCATCCGTAGTCGGGATTAAACCATGGTGTCTGGTGCTGTAAGGCAGCAACTCTGCCACCGTGCTGCTGTGTTATAATTGTTCCTTTCTCTTGTTAGTGATTATCTTGCAAGACTATTTCTATCCTACTAAACAAACTTTGGTTTCATGTTCTGGGCAGCATCTCATGGCTCCATCTCAAGGTCTCATGAATCGTATAGTACGGAGGATGAAGTAGCTTTTTGTCCTAGGATTCCAGCCTCCGATGTTTATCTTTCTTCATACATATTTATTATTTTGGAACATGGGAGAGAGCATCAAAAATCTCCTTCATGTGGCGTCGGAAGAATATTCACACAGTAAAAAGATCAAAAGAGATTTTTGAATTGGTTTATTTTATGCTTTCAGGATATAAAAGAGGATAGAAAAAGCTTCTTCAGATATAAAGAGTAAGAAAGAAGCAAGAGTGGGCATTGGACTGCTGGAAATTGATGCTGGAGAAGTGATAATTGGGAATAATGAAATGGCAGATGAAATGAATACGTTTTTTGCATCATTCTTCACAGTGGAAGAAAGCGGGAAGGTGCTGAAAATTCATGCGAGTCAGGGGTGGAAGTTAGTTGTGGCCATTACTAAGGAGAAGGTGCTTGGGAAGCTGAAAGGTCTAAAAGTGGATGTCACCTGAACCAGAGGGACTGCACCCCAGGGTAATGAAAGTCGTTGTTTTGGAGATTGTGGAGGCATGAGTTTAGTTTAGTTTAAAGATGCAGCGCGGAAACAGGCCCTGCAGCCCACCGGGTCCACGCCGACCAGCGATCACCGCACATTAACACTATCCTACATACACTAGGGACAATTTTTACATTTACTAAACCAATTAACCTACAAATCTGCACGTCTTTGGAGTGTGGGAGGAAACCGAAGATCTCGGCGAAAACCCACGTAGATCATGGGGAGAACGTAAAACTCCATATGGACAGACCCGTAGTCAGGATCGAACCCAGTCTCCGGCGCTGCATTCGCTGTAAGGCAGCAACTCTACCGCTGCGCCACCGTGACCGCATCCTCCTGTGATCTTTCAAGACTCACTAGTCAAGGGTGTTCCAGACGATTTGAAAATTGCAAATATTACTCTGCTGTTAGAGTTAGAGTCTTACAGCGTGGAAATAGGCCCTTTGTCCAACTTACCCACACTGGCCAACATGTCCTATCTACACTAGTCCCACTTGACTACGGGCGCTGTCTGTACGGGGTTTGTACCTTCTCTCCGTGATCTGCGTGGGTTTTCTCCGAGATCTTCGGTTTCCTCCCACACTCCAAAGACGTACAGGTTTATAGGTTAATTGGCTTGGTAAATGTAAAAATGTCCCGAGTGGGTGTAGGATAGTGTTAACGTGCAGGGATCGCTGGTCGGCGCGGACCCGGTGGGACAAAGGGCCTGTTTCCACGCTGTATCTCTAAACTAAACTAAACTAAACTAAACCTACCTGCATTAGGCCTATATGCCTCTAAACCTGTCCTATCCATGTACCTGTCTAAATGTTTCTTAAATGATGCGATAGTGCATGCCTCAACTACCTCCTCTGGCAGTTTGTTCCATACAACCACCACCCTTTACATGCGAATGTTTCCCCTCAGATTCTTATTAAATCTTTCCCCCCCTCACCTTAAACCTACAATATGTTGCCTGGTTCATGATGCTCCTTCTCTGGGCAAGAGACTCTGTGTGTCTATCCAATCTATTCTTCTTTAAGATCACCCCTCATCCTCCTGTGCTCCAAGGAATAAAGTTCCAGCTTGCTCAACCTTTCTCCACAGCTCAGTCCCTCGAGTCCTGGCAACATTCTTGTGAACAGACACAAAATGCTGGAGTAACTCAGCGGGACAGGCAGCATCTTTGGATGGAAGGAATGGCTAACGTTTCAGGTCAAGACCCTTCCGCAGACTTCCTTGTACAACATCCTTGTAAATCTTCTCTGCACCCTTTTCAGTGTGACATCATCTTTCCTATAACGTGGTGCCCAAAACTGAACACAATACTCTAAATGTGGCCTCACCAACGTCTTATACAACTGCAACATGACCTCCCAACCTCTATGTTCAATGCTCTGACTGATGAAGGCCAATGTGCCAAAAGCCTTTTTGTCTACACTATCTACATGTGATGCCACTTTCACCGAACTATGTACCTGTATTCCTAGTTCCCTCTGCTCTACAACACTCCCCAGAGCCCTACTGTTCACTATTTAGGTTCTGCCCATGTTAGGCGTCTCAAAAATGCAATACCTCACATTTCTCTGTATTAAATTCCAGCAACCATTCCTCAGCCCACCTGGCCAACCGATCAAGTCCCTGCTGCAATTTTTGACAACCATCTTCATTATCTACAATTTGTGGAGAAAAATACTACTCAGTATATAGGAACTTGCATGCATTCAGAATTACGACTTTGACTTAATTATTTTAACTTGTGTCATCAAGGGGCCTGGTCTTGCACACCAGTGGAAAGGAAAAACATATTTGAGGTTCAAGGAGGTGCTCTTCTGAACAGCAGATTGCAGAGCAGTCATAGTGCAACATAAGGCCAGATTTTACGACTGGTTTCGGTCTGGATTTTATGATTGGCAATATAACTTAAGTTTGAAAGTACGCAGCCCTGTTTCTTGGCTAAAGTATCTATGTAGTACAAAGAGATTACCAGATGGTCACTGCACAGTATTTAGATCAAAATGGCAAATGTAAATGAGTATTAGTTCATATATATTTATACACATAATTGCTTGGTAATTCATCCTGGCCAATTCACATAATGCCTGAGCACAGAGCACAATTTCTGAATCATTGCTCCATTGACATTGATGCAACTAAAATTACATGATATGAGCAACATAGATATGAGCTGCCATTAAATTGTTCTTTTAAGGCATGTGACCATGTAAGGCATTTTTCTCCACCCCATTTCTTTTAAGGCAAACTGATATTGTCCTTGTGCTGTTGGCTTGCACTGTTGAAGTGTGCAAAATGGTTTGATTCACGAAAGGCAGAGCATCAAATTTCAACATTATAAATCGATTACAAATCATCTGATGTTAATATTGTTTTGCGATTGATATACTTTTGCTGTACTTTGTGTTTGTTGCATTACCTGTGGGTTGGGACTGTAATTTTTTTGATATTCATCTTCACATTGTAAGTTTGCGGAGGCAAAAATCTTACATCCATTTAAAAGCCTCTTCAGTGATAAAGAAATTGTATAATCTTTCTGAAAGGATAGCCAAATGATCTTTCTTGGTTTTGTCAATTTTACAAGCAATAATGTGCATTATTCTGTGGCACTGTTCCTTGTTTGATTGTGTTGTACTTACAGTGGCTTGCAAAGGTTTTCATACCCCTTGAACTTTTCCACATTTTGTCACGTTACAACTACAAACGTAAATGTATTTTATTGGGATTTTATTTGATAGACCAACACAAAGTGGTGCATAATTGCGAAGTGGAAGGAAAATGATACATGGTTTTCAAATTTTTTTACAAATAAAAAACTGAAAAGTGTGGCGTGCAAAGGTATTCAGCCCCCTTTACTCTGATACCCCTAAATAAAATCCAGTGCAACCAATTGCCTTCAGAAGTCACCTAATTAGTAAATAGAGTCCACTTGTGTGTAATCTAATCTCAGTATAAATACAGCTGTTCTGTGAAGGCCTCAGAGGTTTGTTAGAGAACATTATTGAACAAACAGCATCATGAAGCCCAAGGAACACACCAGATAGGTCAGGGATAAAGTTGTGGAGAAGTTTAAAGAAGGGTTAGGTTATAAAAAATATCCCAAGCTTTGAACATCTCACAGAGCACTGTTCAATCCATCATCCGAAAATGGAAAGAGTATGGCACAACTGCAAACCTACCAAGACATGGCCGTCCACCTAAAGTGACAGGCCGGGCAAGGAGAGCATTGATCAGAGAAGCAGCCAAGAGGCCCATGGTAACTCTGGAGGAGCTGCAGAGATCCACAGCTCAGGTGGGAGAATCTGTCCACAGGACAACTATTAGTCGTGCACTCCACAAATCGGGCCTTTATGGAAGAGTGGCAAGAAGAAAGCCATTGCTGAAAAAACCCCATAAGAAGTCCCATTTGCAGTTTGCCACAAGCCATGTGGGGGACACAGCAAACATGTGGAGGAAGATGCTCTGGTCAGATGAGACCTAAATTGAAGTTTTTGGCCTAAATGCAAAACGCTATGTGTGGCGGAAAACTAACACTGCACATCACCCTGAACACACCATCCCCACTGTGAAACATGGTGGTGGCAGCATCATGCTGTGGGGATGCTTTTCTTCAGCAGGGACAGGGAAGCTGGTCAGAGTTGATGGGAAGATGGATGGAGCCAAATACAGGGCAATCTTGGAAGAAAACCTGTTAGAGTCTGCAAAAGACATAGATACATAGACAATAGGTGCAGGAGTAGGCCATTCGGCCCTTCGAGCCTGCACCGCCATTCAATATGATCATGGCTGATCATCCAACTCAGTATCCCGTACCTGCCTTCTCTCCATACCCCCTGATCCCCTTAGCCACAAGGGCCACATCTAACTCCCTCTTAAATATAGCCAATGAACTGGCCTCAACTACCCTCTGTGGCAGAGAGTTCCAGAGATTCACCACTCTCTGTGTGAATAAGTTTTTCCTCATCTTGGTCTTAAAGGATTTCCCCCTTATCCTTAAGCTGAGAACCCTTGTCCTGGACTTCCCCAACATCGGGAACAATCTTCCTGCATCTAGCCTGTCCAACCCCATAAGAATTTTGTACGTTTCTATAAGATCCCCTCTCAATCTCCTAAATTCTAGCGAGTATAAGCCAAGTCTATCCAGTCTTTCTTCATATGAAAGTCCTGACATCCCAGGAATCAGTCTGGTGAACCTTCTCTGCACTCCCTCTATGGCTATAATGTCCTTCCTCAGATTTGGAGACCAAAACTGTACGCAATACTCCAGGTGTGGTCTCACCAAGACTCTGTACAACTGCAGTAGAACCTCCCTGCTCCTATACTCAAATCCTTTTGCTATGAAAGCTAACATACCATTCGCTTTCTTCACTGCCTGCTGCACCTGCATGCCTACTTTCAATGACTGGTGTACCATGACACCCAGGTCTCGCTGCATCTCCCCATTTCCTAATCGGCCACCATTTAGATAATAGTCTGCTTTCCTGTTTTTGCCACCAAAGTGGATAACCTCACATTTATCCACATTATACTGCATCTGCCAAACATTTGCCCACTCACCCAGCCTATCCAAGTCACCTTGCAGTCTCCTAGCATCCTCCTCACAGCTAACACTGCCCCCCAGCTTAGTGTCATCCGCAAACTTGGAGATGTTGCCTTCAATTCCCTCATCCAGCTCATTAATATAAATTGTAAATAGCTGGGGTCCCAGCACTGAGCCTTGCGGTACCCCACTAGTCACTGCCTGCCATTGTGAAAAGGACCCGTTTACTCCTACTCTTTGCTTCCTGTTTGCCAGCCAGTTCTCTATCCACATCAATACTGAACCCCCAATACCGTGTGCTTTAAGTTTGTATACTAATCTCTTATGTGGTACCTTGTCGAAAGCCTTCTGAAAGTCCAGATACAACACATCCGCTGGTTCTCCCCTATCCACTCTACTAGTTACATCCTCGAAAAATTCTATAAGATTCGTCAGACACGATTTACCTTTCGTAAAAAGACTTGAGACTGGGGCGGAGGTTCACCTTCCAGCAGGACAACGACCCTAAACATACAGCCAGAGCTACAATGGAATGGTTTAGATCAAAGCATATTCTTGTGTTAGAATGTCAAAGTCTAGACCTAAATCCAATTGATAATCTCTGGCAAGACTTGAAAATTGCTGTTCACAGACGCTCTCCATCCAATCTGACTGAGCTTGAGATATTTTGCAAAGAAGAATGGGCAAACATTTCAGTCTCTAGATGTGCAAAGCTGGTAGAGACATACCCCAAAAGACTTGCAGCTGTAATTGCAGCGAAAGGTGGTTCTACAAAGTATTGACTCGGGGGGGCTGAATACTTTTGCACGCGACACTTTTCAGTTTTTTATTTGTAAAAAAATTTGAAAACCATGTATCATTTTCCTTCCACTTCATAATTATGCACCACTTTGTGTTGGTCTATCACATAAAATCCCAATAAAATACATTTACGTTTGTGGTTGTAACGTGACACAATGTGGAAAAGTTCAAGGGGTATGAAAACTTTTGCAAGCCACTGTATATTCTCCGAGAGGAAACCATTGTGTCCATGCTAACTCCCACAGGAGCAATCCTGTGGGAGTTAGCATCACAATCAAATGTCTGAAGAAGGGTCTCAACCTGAAATGTCACCCATTCCTTCTCTCCAGAGATGCTGCCTGTCCCGCTGAGGTACTCCAGCATTTTGTGTCTATCTTGGAGCAATCACATTGGTCCCATTCCATCTCTTGTTCCCCTGACACCTTGCAACTTATTCTGCCATACACATGCTTATCAACTTTTCTTTTTTTTTTTTGCAATTAATCCACATTATGGGGTGATTTACAGCAACCAATTAACCTATCTTCGGAATGCTGTTATTTTTATTTTACACCACTTTTCGAGTAAAACCATGCATCTGGTTTATTGTGTTGCGATATAAGGAGATGGCTGATTGGACCAATCTGGGCTCGAGGTTTCCAACAGAGAAGCTGCAGGAGCAATGGATCTAGACTTCCGACACTCTCTTTTCCTGTTCGATTCTTCCATATGAGCATATGACCAAACACTGGTTTTATGTGCGATCTTGGAGGAAATTGAACTCCAGTGAGGAACCCACGCAGTCACATGGGGAAAATGCAAAATCCACATAGTCTGAATCTGGGTCCCTGGAACTGTGAGGAAGCACCACCAACTGCTATGCATAGACACAAAATGCTGGAGTAACGCAGCGGGACAGGCAGCATCTCTGGAGAGAAGGAATGGGTGACGTTTCGGGTCAAGACCCTTCTTTAGACTTCTTCAGGAGTTTGAAGAAGGGTCTCAACCCGAAATGTTTCCCCTTTCCATCTCTGCAGAGATGCTGCCTGTCCCGCTGAGTTACTCCAGCATTTTGTGTCTATCTTCGGTGTAAACCAGCATCTGCAGTTCCTTCCTACACCAATTGCTGTGCCTCAGGCTGCCTTTTATCACTTGATCCATTGAATTTATTTTCTGAATATATTTTGTCAGATTAAAGGGCAAGGCACCCAGGATTCAGGAACCCGGGATGACAAGATATATCCAGGCTCTGGTTAGGTAAAAGGAGACGTGAAACAAGTATAGGCAGCAGGGATAAAGCCTTTCTGTGGAAGAGTATAGGGGATTGAGAAGTGTACTTAAATTGGAAACCAGGAGAGCAAAAAAGGGCCATAAAGTAGCACTGGCAGATAAGATTAAGGAGAATCCAAAGTGTTTTTATAGGCATGTTAATGAGAAAAGGGTAACTAAGGAGAGAATAGGGATCCTCAGAAACCAAAATGGTCATCTGTTTGTGGAGCTGCAGGTTGGCACGTCTACATAGAAACATAGGAATTAGGTGCAGGAGTAGGCCATTCGGCCCTTTGAGCCAGCACCGCCATTCAATATGATCATGGCTGATCATCCAAGATTTGGAGGAGGACACCACAGATCTCGAAGAGAACCCAAGCAGGTCACAGGGAGAACGTACAAACTCCGTACAGACAGCACCCGTAGTCAGGATCGAACCAGGGTCTCTGGCGCTCTACAGCAGGCAGTCGCTTTACCGCTACGCCACCGTGCTGCCCTTGTTTTCATCATGGAGAGAAGATGAGCAGATTTGGTGTGAGTGAATAGTCGCATTTATTTGGTTACATTTAGTCCTTTGAATTACAGCAGATTTGCCACCAGCATTAACTAACTATTGATATTATATATTTTTTTTAAATAATTGATTTGACCCTTCGTGCCAGTGATCTTGGTGTGATTATTTTCAATGAACTCTTGCTGATGAGTTCTCCATTTGTGAAAACATTCCATGTAATCCCTTGAGTCATTCTCGGAGTATAAAATGTCTGGAGATTTATTGTAGAAGTTGTAAAGGTATCACAGGATTACATTATGATAGCAGTAAATCGGTGCCGCTTACCCATAGAGAGTTCAAAATAGTCTCTTTTGGCTTATTGTTGATCTAAACGGGAGCATGCAAGTTGTTAATCAAAGTGTGACTTTTAGTATTACAGGAAGAGACTCATCTCAGTAGGTGAGTTGAACAGTGCAGTTTGTTACAACATTTGTTCTCTTCCAACTTTAAATACCACCCACCTTAAGTAATCAGTGAAACTAACATTGCAGTCAGGAAGTTGATCATAAAAGTTGAGTATAGAAGTTGTGATGTTATGTTACAGTTGTATACGACGTTGGTGAGATCACACTTGGAATATTGTATTTGATTTTGGTCACCCTGCTTTAGGAATTGTACCATTAAGCTGGAAAGGGTGCAGAGAAGATTTATGAGTATGTTGCCAGGACTTGACGGCGTAAGCTGTAGGGAGAGGTTGACCAGACTTTATTCCTTGGAGCGCAGGAGGCCAAAGGGTGATCTTATAGAGAGGTATAACATCTTGAGAGGAAATGGATAGGGGGAATGCACAGTCTTTATCCCAGAGTAGGGAAATCAAGGTCATAGGTCAGGGGTATGAAAATCATGACCACCAGGTTCAAGAATAACTTCTTCCCAACAACCATCAGGCTCTTGAACACTGCACAACACTAATCTCAAAGATGAACTTCTATGGACCGGCTTTGGTTGCACTAAGGACATTGAGTGTTTTTTTGCACTAGTATTGTGGTTATTAATTTATTGAATCTTTGTTTATTGTATATTATGTATATGTATTGTGTTTACCAGTCTGTTATACAGCTGCAAGCAAGAATTTCATTGCTCCATCGTCAGTATATACTTGACTCTTGAGAATGTTGAGAAGGGTGAGGTCCTAGACATAATGTACATGGACATCAGCAAGGCCATGAAGATTCTGCATGGTAGGCTGCTCTAGAAAGTTATTTTGCATTGGATTCAAGGAGAGTTAGCTAACTAGATACATACACAGGGAACTACAGATGTTAGAATCTTGCATAGACCTCGAAGTGCTCTAATATAATGTAAAATTATATTCCGACAATGGACCTCAGTTAATTTCTCAGATGTTTGCTGACTATATGAAGATCACAGGTGTGTACCATTACAAAGTTAGACCAAAGTGGCCGCAAGCTAATGGAGAAGTGGAACTTCGGAACCAATCTCTGGAGAAGAGGATGAGAATTGCCAAAGCAGAAGGCAAAGATTGGAAGGAGATGCTCTTATCATATGTAGCAGCATATAGAGCTACACCACACAGCACAACAGGGAAGAGTCCGGCAGAATTGTTGTTTGGAAGGAAAATCCAGACCATGATACCATGGGTTAGTGACATGGTGAATGACCAAGAAGTGAGAGATCATGATACAGAAAAGAAAGCTCTATGCAGACAGGAGACGAGGTGCCAAACCATCAGATGTGGTGCTAGGAGATGAGGTGCTAGTGAGGAGAGAAAGTCCAAGCAAAATGGACAAACCCTTCTTTCCACAACCATACCCAGTGGTGTCCAGACAAGGAAATAAGGTGATGGTCCAATTGCCAGAAGAAGCCAAATATGATATGTGAAAAAGTATCACCGTTGTGATAGTCTAGGGATGCTGCAGATGAAGTTGAGACTGTCGGGCATCAGACTCAAGACTACCAAATTGAGGAGCAAAGAATGCATGAGTCTGAGGAGGAGACTATGTGAAACCAGAATCGAGATGATGAACTAGTGGAACAGGACATGACAAATCATGATCCAGTACCAGCGCAGACAGAGGCAGTGGCCAGACCAAAGTGACAGAGAAGACCACCAAAAAGATATGAGGACTGTGAAGATAGACACAAAAAGCTGGAGTAACTCAGTGGGTCAGACAGCATCTCAGGAAAAAAGGAATAGGAGACATTCAGACTAAGAGATGTATTGACATGTGGAAATGATGCATTATCAATGTAATGAATGTCCTATCCTAAATAGTGTTGGAATGTTCAGTTTACAATATGATGATGTGGATATCCTTTTTGTTTGATACGGGAGGGATGTCATCGTAACTGACGTGGTGTTTAAATGTATCACGTGTTACTATGAGTTAGAAAGGTCAGAGGACTCACATTATCGGGATGTAAAGAAATCGAGGTGGACTAAAAACAGCACGTCTGTATTCTTGTGTCCTTGAAGTGTGTTTATTATATTCTGATCAAGATGAGGATCTGACAGAATTGTGTTCAGTTTAGGACCGTGCTATAGGAAATGTCAATAAGCTGAATAGAGTGCAGAGAAGATTTATGGAATTTTGCCAGGAATTGAATGCCTGAGCTATAGGGAGAGATTGGGCTGGCTAGGACACTATTTCTTGGAGTGCAGGAGGCTGAGGGTTGATCTTACCAAGGTGTATAAAATCATGAGGGGAATAGATAAAGTGAATGCACAGTAATTTGTGACCAGAATTGCACACAATACTCCAAATGCAATCTAACCAAAGTCCTCCTGCGCTGGGTGGTGGCTTATGGGACAAGTAGGAAACCAGAGGAAGTAGTTGAGGCACGTACCATAACAACATTTTAAAATACATTTGGACAGGTACATGGATACGAAAGGCCAAACATGGTAAAATGAGATTAGCTTAGATGTAGTATCCTGGTCGGAAAGGAGGAATTGTGCCGATTGGCCTGTTTTGGTGCAGAACGAACCGATCATTTATGTAAGACTGCAGAATCAAAGTAAAGACATTGAACAGCTTGTAAGGGTTGTATCATTGTCTGGTTGAATTTAAAAGGTGAATTCATGATGCAGCTTTGAAGCAACTTTATAAGACTTGTGTTGGGCCACATTTGGCAGTAATGCTTGCAATTCTGGTTACACCTTTACAGGAAGGATGTGGAGGCTGTGGAAAGGGTGCAGAGGAGGTTTACAAAATAATGCCTGAATTAGGGGGTTATTAATTACAGGGAGAGGTTGGACAGACTTTGATTTCTGGAGCACCAGAGGTTGCAGGGATACCTGATTGCAGTTTATAAAATTAGGAAAGGTAGAGATAGGGTAGACAGTCAGAACCTTTTTCCAACGATGGAAAAATCACAAACTAGAGAGCATAGATAAGGCAGTTTTGTGTAGGATTACAGCCCTATGTGTGTGTTCATCTTGAGGCATTGCTGGCTCTTATGATCAACATTTAGCTGAGTATATGCCTGTGATAGATCTAGCTTTGAAAATACCTTGGAACCAGCAGGATCAGCGTACAGATCTTGTGAGGTTGCTAGTGGATATTGTTCATCATCTACTGCCTGATTGATGGTCACTTTATAGTCTCTACACAATCTCAGTGTTGTCCACTATCAGCACCAAACTACTATTGGAGTAGCCCAACCACTGCGATCTGTTTTAACCAGCACACCGTTTTGTTTCAACTTTTTGATTTCAACTACTTCCACTTTACTTTTCAGCAAATATTACCTTTGTGTTGTACATTGCAAACTATCTCTCCACACGTCTCCAACACTTCTCTAGAGTACATTTTCATCTGAATGTCTCCCACTCCCACACTGACCTTTCTGTTCTGGGCATCCTCTATTGTCAGATTGAGGCCAAATGCAAATTGGAGGAACAGCACCTCATATTTCACTTGGGCAGCTTACACCCCAACAGTATGAATATTGATTTCTCTAACTTCAAGTAACCCTTGCATCCCCTCTCCCTCCATCCCTCCATCCCTCCTCCACCCTAATCATTGTTTTAGTTTCACTGTCGTCCTGGTGAGCTTAATTGTCTGTAACTCATTTTCACCTTGCCCACAGCTAACTATGGCCTGTTTCCTTTGTCATCATTACATTTTTGCATAATGTTTAAGAAAAAACTGAAGATGCTGGTAAAATCGGAGGTAGACACAAAATGCTGGAGTAACTCAGCGGGTGAGGCAGCATCTATGGAGAGAAGGAATTGGCGACGTTTCGGGTCGCATATCTTTCATTCATTTGTTCTATATCACCTGGACGAGAAACGTCTATATCTCTTGTTTCCCTTACCCCTGACTCTCAGTCTGGAGAAGGGTCTCGACCCAAACCATCACCTATTCCTTTTCTCCAAAGATGCTGTCTGACCCGCTGAGTTACTCCAGCTTTTTGTGTCTATCTTCAGTTTAAACTAGCATCTGCAGTTTCTTCATACACAAGGTATTATTGTTTGCAGTTGAAACAAAGAAATGCAGGTTATGATGAAAACACAAAAGAGACAAAGTAACTCAGTGGGTCAGGCAGCATCACTGGAGAATACAGAGAGGTGATGTTGGGGCCCTTCTTCAGACTGATTCAGTTTGCTGAGTTACTCCTTCACTTTGTCGTTTCACCTTAAACAAGGCGGCAATACCACTGGTCTGCACCAGCGAGCCCTTCTTCACCGGTTGACGTGGTTGTTATTGTGGCTCAAGTTGTAGCACGTGAGGACAGCGTTTTCTTCAGGCCACTGCCAAGACACTTAGAATAAAGGGGAGGTCATTTAAGACTGAGGTGAGAAAAAACGTTTTCACCCAGAGAGTTGTGAATTTATGGAATTCCCTGCCACAGAGGGCAGTGGAGGCCAAGTCACTGGATGGATTTAAGAGAGAGTTAGATAGAGCTCTAGGGGCTAGTGGAGTCAAGGGATATGGGGAGAAGGCAGGCACAGGTTATTGATAGGGGACGATAGAAGGCTGGCTCGAATGGCCGAATGGCCTCCTCCTGCACCTATTTTCTATGTTTCTATGTTTCTATGACACACTCGGTCACCGTGGGGTCCCTCCTGCCGCTGCTTCCAAGGTGGAGGATGTCAGCTGTTCTGGTGGAGATGGAGGAGGAGGCAGGGGGTGGTGGGGAAGAGGCGAGCGGACAGAGTGACGGGGAGAGGCAGCAGCAGTAAAGCGGAGAGCAGACAATGCCACCGCCGACAAGAAGAATCAGCAGGTGGGTGGGAAGGGAGCCCCACGTTGACCTAGTGCGTCCTGTCAGTAGTGGGGGCTACAACGTGAGCCTCAACAACAGCTGTGTCACCCGACCATGTGTTGGGCGAACAAGGGCACCTTGGGAGCTGGGGGTGGGATCTCTGGGACTCTAAGACGGTTGGGGAGACTGGGTGAGGCGGGGGTGGGTCGGCAGGTCTGTCCGCTATATCCAAAATCCATTATAAAGGGGTCTGTTTAAACATTTACTGTATTTGCAGAAGCTTTTTACAGATTTTAAGATTTTAAGATACTTGTATGTTGATTTTCATTCAATTTTTGGGGGGGATCTTAATCTATTTTCTTG
>JAXLNO010000577.1:0-31920 GCA_038087875.1 Malacoraja senta
TGCCACAGACGGCTTGTGGAGGCCGTTCCATTGATATTTTAAAGGTGAGATTGATAGATTCTTGATTCGTAAGGTTGTCACGGGTTATGGGGAGAAGGCAGGAGAATGGTGTTGACAGGGAACGATAGATGAGCCGTGATTGAATGGCGGAGTAGACTTGATAGGCCAAACAGCCGAACTCTGCTCCAAGAACTTATGAACTCATGAACGGGACAGTGAGCATCACATGCGCCGTTGTCAATGAAACAAGAAATTAGGGTTGGAAAGCACATAAACAAAGGTTTTTTCACTGTACCTTGTCACCAGGTACAGGGTACTGATTGTGGATGATCACCCATGATCATATTGAATGGTGGCGCTGGCTCCGAGGGGCCAAATGGCCTGCCCCTGCACCAATGTTCTATCTTTCTATCTTTCTATACGGCTGGAAGACCTCAGCAGACCAAGCCGTAACGGTGGAGAGAAAAGGAACCACAAGCAAGCAAAATGCTGGAGTAACTCAGCGGGCCAGGCAGCATCTCTGGAGTAAAGGAATAGGTGACGTTTCGGGTCGCAACACTTTTTCACGCTGAAAGATAGAGGAGGCCAGAACAAAACAGGGGCCAGTAACAGAAGACCTCAGGAAGGGTGGAGACCATAATGGCCTCCATCAATTGTCTGGGAATGGTCGAGGTTTCTGGTGGTGACGATCCCATTCCCCTCCTTCTTTTCCTGTTGCCTGTTCTTTACTCATGGTGATCAGTAAGAAGGGTCTCGACCTGAAACGTCACCCATTCCTTTCTCGCCAGAGATGCTGCCTTGTCCCGCTGAGTTACTCCAGCGTTTTGTGTCTATCTCATATGTAGCCTCCTGAACCCTCTCTAAGATCTCAGTCCATCACTCATTCCTGAGCATGCCACGATTTAAGCTGCCACATGGTGGCGCAAGTGGTACAGTTGCTGCCTCACTGCCTGGGACCTCTTGTGCAATGACACAGTCACAGAGTTATACAGCGAGGAAACAGGCCTTCGGCCCAACTCATCCATGCTGACCTCGCTCGTCCCATTTGCCTTTGCCTGACCCATATCCCTCTCAACCTTTCCAATCCACGAACCTGTACAAATGTTTTTATAAACATTATAATTGTACCACTCCTTCAGAGCTCGTTCAACACACACTTACCACCCTCTGTGTGAAATACTTGCCCCTCAGCTCCCTTTTACGTGTGTAGTTTTAGTTTGAAGAAACAGCGAGAAAATAGGCCCTTCAGCCCCCTGAGTCAGTGCCGGACCATCCATCACCAATTTAACTTTAGTTTAATTTAGTTTAGAGATATAGTGTGGAAAACAGGTTTCTTCAGCCTACCGAGTCCGCGCCGACCAGCGATCCCTGTACACTTCGTCTATCCTACACATCAGGGACAATTTTACGGAAGCCAAATCATCTACAAACTTGCACGTCTTTGGAATGTGGGAGGAAACTGGAACACCTGGAGGAAAGCCCACACGGTCACGGGAGACGTCCAAACTCCACACAGACAGCACCCGAGGTCAGGGTCTCTGATGCTGTGAGTCAGCAGAAATGTATTAAATTTAGCATCCCATTCGGCACAGACACGGCGGGCTGAAGGACCTGATCATGTGTTGTACTGTTATCGGTTCTATTTTTCCAGGACATTAATGACTACGTCGGTAATGCTTCCTGCTTTTCTACTGAAACTTAACGGTTTGTCATTTTTGCAGCAAATGTCCACATTGTTTGCATTAGAACAAGAGAAAGAGGAACTGGAGTAAGCCATTTGGCTGCTCGAGCCTTGTCTACTTACACTGTGGCCGTGCTGGCCTTTTATCTTCACACCATCCCATGCTCTATGCCTTCATCCCCCAATATCGAGAAATGTACCAGATTTTCTATTTTGAAGTCACAAAGTACATGCTTATCAACACCCCTACTTCCTCACAAGTTTGAGGAGTCCTGACAGGTCGCCGAACACTCTACCCAACTTGTACAGGTATACGGTGGAGAGCAAAAAGACTGGTTGTGTCACAGCCTGGTTCAATAACTCGAACACGCAGGAATGAAGGAGGCTGCAAAGAAGATGTGGGGGGGGGGTTGTCTCCCACGCCCTCAAGGTCGGCTGTGGGAAGCGCACACTGGGAATGAAAGGTGGCCAGGAGAGGAGAGGGATGAAAGTCATAAGGTCATGAGGAATAGTAGTATTAGGCCATTCGGCCCATCAAGTCTGCTCCGCCATTCAATCATGGCTGATCTATCTCTCCCTTCTAACCCCATTCTCCTGCCTTCTCCCCATAACCACTGACACCCGTTATGTTGAAATCATATCATAGTCATACAGTGCGGAAACAGGCACTTCGGCCCAACTTTCACATGATGACCAAGATGCCTCCTCTACACCAGTGCTACCTGCCCGTCTTTGGCCCATATTCCTCTAAACCTTTCGTATCCATGTACCTGTTCAAATGTCTTCTAGATTTAGCTAAGTTTAGAGATACAGCATGGAAACAGGCCATTTGGCAGGAGTCCAGAATCCAGTTCTTATTTCCAGCTTACAGTATCTCCAGCTTCCACGTCCCGCTTCTGTTCTTCCCTCACCTCCCACAGGGAATGTCTCGGTGGTGACTGGGACTGAGGGGGCTTCGGCCACGTTACCCTCTGTGTTCCCACCGCCTCCACTCGCGGTCACATGGATGAGGAAGGATCCCTACCGACACATCGTCACGTTCAGACCCCAAGCTGATGGATTCTGGGCGGCGGAGAACGGTGCAACTCGGTTCGAACTGGTCGGGGACCCAGAGCGCGGAAACGACTCAACCAGGATAAAGCAGCTGAGTGTGGAGGACAGTCACGGTGGAGATCGTCACTGGTGGAGATCGTGACCTCGTCCTCTCTTCCAATTCCCAATTTTAAAACTTATCAAAGTCAATTAACCTACAAACCTGTACATCCTTGAAGTGTGGGAGGAAACCGGAACACCCGATGTAAACCCACAGAGGGAGAACGTACAAACTCCGAACAGACAGCGCCGATAGCCAGATCAAACCCGGGCCTCTGGCGCTGTAAGGCAGCATCTCTACCGTAGCCAATATGGATGTTTTCTCCTTTGTGCATGCGTATGGCATGATTGAAAGTCAAGAATCAACAGTACTTAATTATCATATGTACTGAAACAAAACAATGAAATTCCTATTTACAACAGCATAACTGGTCTGTAGGCACATTAGATAGCATAATAATCGAAAGATCAATAAAGTTATAAAAAAACAATATTAGTGTAATAAAAAGGAACGACTGATGGTGGTCTATAGCAAAGATAGATTGAAAATGCTGGAGTACCTCAGTGGGCCAGGCAGCATCGCTGGAGAACACTCCCTCTTCTCCCCTCTCGCATCAGGCAATAGGTACAGATGTGTGAACGCATACCTCCAGATTCATGGATAGTTTCTTCCCAGCTGTTTTCACGCAACTGAACCATCCCATCAACAACTGGAGGGCGATCCTGAACTACCAATGTGACTTGGAAGTGATCCAAGTCACATTGAAGCCCCTTGGAATATCTTTAATCGGACTTTACTGGACTTTATATCTTGCACTAAACGTTATTCCCTTTATCCTGGATCTGTACACTGTGGACGGTTTGATTGTAATCATGTATAGTCTTTCTGCTGAGTGGATGGCACACAACAAAAAAAGCTTTACACTGTACCTCGGTACACCTGGCAATAAACTAAACTAATCTAAACTGGGTGACGTTTCTGAAGACAGGCCCTGACACGAAACATCACTTATCCATGTTCTTCAGTCTAAAGATGGGTCTAAGTCTCCTCAGTCTGAAGAAGGGTCTCGACTCAAAACGTCACCTATGCCTTTTCTCCAGAAATGCTGCCTGATCTGTTGTTACTCCAGCATTTTGTGCCCACTTTCTCCAGAAATGCAGCCTGAGCCGCCGAGTCACTCCAGCACTGTGTGTCTATCCCAATATTAGTATATCCCATGGTTTGACTGGAAAACACACAAACACGGTTCTTCACTGTAACTCGGTACAGGCAACAGTAATAAACCTACACTGTACCAATAAGGCGATCGTAACAGAAAAAAACCACCTACTGTTTCCATGTACTGAGAGCAACAGCAGAACTGTCGGCAGCCAAGTGGAGAGGAGCATCATCGCTGGCTATCTCCTGGTGTCTAGCTCTCCGCACTGGGACTTTCTGGCTCGACACAATACAAAACAGATCCTTAAGTCAGCGTTTCTTCACTTCCTGGTACACTCCCAACTAACAGTGAATTCAGTGACAATTAAGAGATGGGGGCGGCACAGTGGCGCAGCAGATGAGTTGCTGCCTTACAGCACCAGAGACCCGGGTTCAATCCTGACCACAGGTGCTGTCTGTACAGAGTTTGTATGCTCTCCCCATGACCGCCTGGGGTTTCTTCGGTTCCCCCCCACAATCCAAAGGCATACAGGTTGGTAGGGTGGTTTACCAATTGGCTTTGGTAAATTTGTAAATTGTCCCTAGTGTGTAGGATAGTATATAGGGTTCACTAGTCAGTACGGACTTGGTAGGCCGAAGATCAGTATTTCCACTCTGTATCTCCAAACTAAACCAAACTAAGCATGTTTACGTTAACGTTGAGCGTGACTGCGTAGGTTTTCTCCATGTGCTCCGGTTTCCTCCAAAGCCGTGCAAGGTTTGAAGGTTAATTGGCTTCTGTAAATCGTAATTTGTCCCTAGTGTGTGTTGGATGGTGTTAGTGTATGGGGTGAATGCTGTTTGGCGCGGACATAGGTGGGCCTCGGGGCCTGTTTCTGCACTATATGTCTAAAGTCTAAAGTCCAAAATAAACCTCTGTATAGTTCCTCATTTCACACAGAATGTCTGACCTGGTGTGTTTCCAAATCTTCCTGTTGCATTATGCACAATAGTTGTGAAATCCTTTTCCAGTCAGAAGATCATTTGTAAACCCAGAACCTATTGACCATCTAAGTTAAGTGATTTGCTGGGGAACTGCAGAGGGAAGTTCAGACTCAGCCGAGGTGGTGTGTGCCTACTGTTATATGTTGAAACAATAACGATGTCGGATTTGCTTCTCAAAAGGACATTAATACTTCAATTAGTTTAGTTTAGAGATACAGTGTGCAAACAGGCCCATTGGTCCACCGAGTCCACGCCGACCAGCAATCACCCACAAAATAGTTATATCTTACACATTAGGGACAATTTACAGAAACCAATGAACCTACAAACCCACATGTCTTTAGAATGTGGGAGGAAACCGGAGCACCTGGAGAAACCCCACGTGGTCAAGGTTTCAAGGTTTCACGGTCAGTTTATTGTCACATGTACCAATTAAGGTACAGTGAAATTCCAATAACCATACAGCCACACTAAAAAAAAGCAACAAGACACACAACTACATAAAAGTCAACATAAAAATCCACCACAGTGGATTCCCCACGTTCCTCACTGTGATGGAAGGCAATAAACTCCAATCTTCTTCCTCCTTTATTCTCCTGCAGTCGGGGTAGTCAAACCATCCACACTTGGGGCAATCGAAGACCACGCGTCGGGGCGATCGAAGCCCCCGCGTCGGGGCGGTCGAAGCTCCTGCAGCTTGGTGTTCCCGAAGTGGGTCTCGAACCAGAGCTCCACGATGTTAAAGTCCGCATGCACCCACGGTGGAGGTCTCGAAGTCGGTCTCCAGCAATGGCCGCCAACTCCTAGATGTTAGGGGAAAATCGCATCTCCGTCGTGGTAAGAGATTAGAAAAAGTCCCCCCCCCCCCCCCCCCCACATAAAACAAGCTAAGGAACATTAAAAACACACATTTAACATACAAACAAACAACAAAGAAGGAAGGGACAGAGTGAACGTACAAACTCCATACAGACAACACCCTTAGGATCGATCCCGGGGCTTTGATGCTGTAAGGCAGCAACTGTACTTCTGTGCCATTGTGCCACCCAAATTGGACAGGATTTCACAAGTTATCACTAACTTTTCATTCCAATGTCTACTTCGTTTAATTTAATCAGATCTGTCCATTGCCAAAAAGGCCAGCATTTAATTGCCCCACATAAGACACCAGTGCTGGAGGAACTCAATGGGACAGACATCTTCCATCCTCCAGCTTCACAATTTGCAACTCTTCAGTCCTTTTGTCTCACACCTTCTGTCTTTACATCTCTAGTCTTTGTCTAACCATCTGCCTCTAACCGCCCTCCCCCCTCCCCCTGTATCAACCTATTACCCCTCAAGCTTTGTCCTGCCCTTCCTATCTTCCAGCTTTCTTCTCCCACCTACAATCAGTCTGAAGAAGTGTCCCGACCCAAAACGTCACCTATCCTTGTTCTCGAGGGATGCTGCGTGTCCATTGGAAGGGGCATTTTGATTGGCATGGACAGGTTGGGCTGAAGGGCCTGTTCCGTGCTCTGCCACTCTATGACCAAAGGTCAGCGCGGTAGTGCAACGTTAGAATTGTACGGAGTTTGTACGTTCTCCCCGTGACCTACGTGGGTTTCCTCCGGTATCTCCGGTTTTCTCCAACACTCCAAAGGTGTACAGGTTCGTGGGTTAATTGGCTTGGTCTAATTATAAATTGTCCCTGGTGTGAGTGGGATTGCTGGTCAGCACGGACTCCGTGGGCCGAAGGGCCTGCTTTTGAGCTGTATCTCGAAACTAATCTAAAGGAGGTAGTTGTACAGGTACCATAAGAGCAGTTAAATGACAGGTGCATGGATAGGACAGGCGTAGCGGGATAAGGGCCAGGCATGGACAAATAGGACTAGCTTAGATGGGACATTTCGGTTTGCATGGATAAGTTGGGTTGAAGAGCCTGTTTCTGTGGTGTATGACTCTACAACTAATAAAATGGGTTTATGTTAGGATTAGTGTAAACAAGTGGTTGAAGGGCCGAAGAGCCTACACCCTTATGCCAACAAACCCATGATCTTTCCATTGTTATCCTCGAAGATGAACCCCTCCGGGAATGTGGGACTCAAATCGGATTTCAGAAAACAAACTGCTGGAGCAACTCAGCCGGTCAGGCAGCGTCTGGGGAGGTGAATTGAACTGTCGACATTTCACTCCAAAACCTTTCGTTAGAGCATTCACCCCCATCCTCAGTCCACCAATGATTACCAGCCTCTCTCTCACCCCTCTCACTCTCCTCTTGATATCCATCTTTCTCTTAGTCCCGATACATCATCAACTCCTTCTCCTCCACAGATGTTGCCTGACCTGCTGAGTTCCTCCAGCAGATTGTATTTTGCTCCAGATTTCAGCAACGGAAGTCGCTTGTGTTTCAAATCAGATTGAACTCCATCTCATTGTTTTTCATTAACGGCTTGAAAGACCCAGCCTGGAAACAGGCCCTTCGGCCCATCGAATCATTTAGAACGGAGATGAGGAAACACTTTTTCACACAGAAAGTTGTAAGCCTGTGGAATTCTCTGCCTCAATTGGTAGGCCGGTTCTCTGGAAACTTTCAAGAGAGAGCAAGATAGGGCTCCTGCAGATAGCGGTGTTAGGGGATATGGGGAGAAGGCAGGAACGGGGTACTGATTGGGGATGATTAGCCATGATCACATTGAATGGTGGTGCTGGCTCGAAGGGCCGTATAGCCTACTTCTGCACCTATTGTCTATTGTCTATTGTCTATTGTCTATTGAATCCACGTTGATCATTGATCACCTGTTTACACTAGTTGTATGTTATCTCACTTCTGAATCCACTTGCTACACATGAGGGTCAATTTGCAGATGGCCAATTAACCTACAAACCCGCATCTCTTTGGGGTGTGGGAGGAAACCGGAGCACCCGGAGGAAACCCATGCGGTCACAGAGAGAACGTGCAAACTCCTACAGACAGCTGTCGAGGTCAGGAACTAACCTTGGTCTCTGGTGCTGGAGGCAGCAGCTCTTCCTGCTGCTCCACCATTGATTACTGATAACATTTCTAATCACTCTCCAATCTCAGGTTATTCTCAGTCTCCAACAGTTAACCTTCATCCCTAGCCTTAATACCAAGGGAGACAATAAAACAGGTCATTGACATGTTCTGGACCAGAGTTCTCCACATGTGCTTCCTGGCATGGATATTGATAAGGCAATTGATAAACTTCCCCATGGCAGGCCATCAGCTGCCGATCAGCCGCGCGGGGCAGCAGAAGCTCCCGGTGAGCCGCGGCAGGCCTGGCTCACCGGCCGTGGAACCAGGAACCCAACTGGAGTCATCCGAGGCTCGTCTCCTGCTCAATGCCGAAGACCAGGAACCGGGAAGGAGGGGGGGAGAGGATCGGCGACGATAGCGAACGCTGGTCAGAGGGCCGTTTACAAGATGGAGGCGGACAGGGGATAGGATCGGTGTCTCCAGGACAACGGGCCTTTAAGGCTGGGATAAGACTGCGCTCTTAACAACTTTGAAACTTTGTGGGCACCAGAAAAGTGGCGACCTTTTGTTTACTGTCACGGTGAAGTCGACCATTACACTACAATGGTTGCACTTTTGTATTTATTTATGGTTGTGCTTATCCATAGTATGATTTGCCTGGATTGTATGCAGATTTGCACTGTGCCTCGATACATAGGTACAAGTGACAATAAAGTATCATTGTCCTCAGAGGATTTAGGTACACAGGATTCACAGTGACCTGGTCAGATGGATTCAGAACTGGATTACTGATAGAAGATAGAGGGATGTGGTGGAAGGACAATATTCAGGCCGGAGAGAATATATAATTAATGGCATGACCCTTATTAGCATTGATGTAAAGAGGGATCTTTGGGTCCAAGTCCCTAAAACTGGCAACGCAAGTGGATACAGTGGTAAAGAAGGCATATGGTATGCTTGCCTTCATTGATCAGGTCATTGAGTATTAGAGTCAGGAAGTCATGATGCAGCCTTGTAGGACTGCTTTAAGGGCAGCATGGTGACGTAGCGGTAGAGCTACTGCTTACAGCGGCAGGGACCCGGGTTCCATCCTGATTGTGGCTGCTTCTCTGTACGGAGTTTATACATTCTCCCCGTGAACCGCGTGGATTTTCTCCAAATGTTCGGTTTCCTCCCACACTCCGAAGACGTACAGGTTTGTAGGCTAATTGGCTCGGTATAAATGTAAATTGTCCCTAGTGTGCGTAGGATCGTGTAAGTGTGCGGAGATAGCTGGTCGGTGCGGCTCGGTGGGCCGAAGGGCCTGTTTCCGCGCTATATCTCTAAACTAAACTAAACTAGACAAAGGTTAGACCACATTTGGAGTATTGGGTGCAGTTCTGGTTACTCCATTACAGGAAGGATGGGAAGCCTTTGGAGAGGGTGCAGAGTAGGTTTACCAGAATGATGCCTGAATTAGGGGGTATTAGTGCACAGAGTGGTTGCACAGACTTTGGTTATTTTCTCTACAAAGACCTGATCAAATTATATAAAATTATGAAAGGAGTAGAAATAAAAGAATCAGAACTTTTTCCCAGGATAGATATATCAAATATTAGGAGAGAGCTTTAAGAGGTGAGTGATCAAGTTTAAAGGAGATGTGCGGGGCAAGTTTTTTTATACAGAGGGTGGTGAGTACCTGGAACGCCTTGCCAGGGATGGTAGTGGAGGCAGATCCGATAGTCAATCTTTGTAGCGATGTTACAAAACTTACCTTCAGCGGCGCTGCAGTTCTGCCACTGGCCGTGTGCGCGACTTTGGCGCCTTTGAGGGGGGGGCGGGATTAAAATGCCGTTTTCTCCTGCCTGTCGGAGGCAAACTTCCTCGGGCTGCCGGCTGATGCCGGACAATCGACCGGACTTCCGTTCTCGGAAGTCTAAAAAAAAAATCGCTGGACAATTTAATCGCTGGAGTAAAATAAAAAGCTACTTCTAAAGCCCTCAAAGCCTAGAAGGGGACGGATCTAAAGTAGGGGTCAAAACATAATGCAAGTCGTGTATTTTGCAGATAAACTTGCTTCTTAGGATGGATTTAATTCAAATTTAATTGGCGAAAATGTGATTTTGGCCCCCATGCGAACCGGCAGTGTTTATCCTGCAGATATGGGGTTCAAATTCACCGCAACTGCAACGTTCCAATCGATCGCGTTCCACAAAAACCCACTCGCAAGATGATTTAAATGCCCATTAATTTACGGGAATTAATTTACGGGAATTAAACGCGTTCCACAAAAACCCACTCGCAAGATGATTTAAATGCCCATTAATTTACGGGAATTAAATTCATTTGGCCTATAAATTCATGACAATGAGTTTTAAAAATCGTGTTATATTGTAAATTCTTGTGAATTCTTGTGTGAAAGTTATTTGGACACTTAGGCTATTTAAAAATGTTAACCTTTTCTTAAGAAATGGATAGTTGTTTAGATCTAGTAATTGCATTTTGTAATTAGCTATAATTAGGTAACTAACTAATTTTACTTCGGAGTCACATGAGTGACTACGTGAAGAAACCCGTCAGGGCGCCTGCGCGTCATTACGTCAGACGCTTTGGCGCGAACGGACGTGAGGAGCCGCGCTCCTCTAGTGGAAATGTAGTTGTAAACTACAAGGTAAGTTAAAAACTTTTTTCGATAATTTCCGGATCCGTTTGCTGTGGGTCTGTGGGGTTTTTTTCCACAGGCGCCATGGAAAAAACGGGCAAGGGGAAGAGACGAACGGCAAAGCCGTTGGAAAGTCGCGAGATTGCGGTCGGCGAACAGCTGCCTCAGACCCCTGTACAGTCGCGGCTGGGAGCGTAGCGACTGTGGACTTAGGGTTGAAAAGAACTCAGTCAGCGCCAGTGGGGCGCAAGGCTAAATTCAAGTCTGTACGGCCCACGGAGGAGGAGTCCGATGAGGTGGATGCAACTCCAGGGCTGGTTACCGCTTTTGAGCGGATCTCTCAGATGGAAAGCCTGATACACAGCTTACTGGAGAAAAGCACACTAAGTGAAGAGTATAGCCAAAGCCAGGCTCCAGACGCCAGGTCAGCAGCACCTACAAAGGGCTGTTTGAAAGCACACTCATTGATGAGGCGCGTGCACAGGGTCAGCAGAGTTCTGACCCCGACTCTGACGTTGAGGCCGATTCAAGCGAAGAACGGCAGCTGCCAGATATTCCACCTCTGGCAGTACGATTCGCTGCCCCGTCAGGGTCAGGAGAGCCACTGGGAGAGGAGTTGGCCTCCACAATCAACTATTTGGTATTCCATCAGCTGGAGCAGCTTACAATGGATGAAACTGCCAAAAAGCACGAGACCCCGAAAAACTGCGTATTATTGAAAGTACCAGCAGTAAACCAAGTGATATGGGGTCAGATGAGCATGAGTATGAAAGCTCAAGAAATAAAGCTGCAGAGAATATTGAAGCTGCTGGATTCTGGAATAACTGCATTTGCCAGAATAATGGATAGAGGCCAGCAGATGACGGATTTGCATCAGGAGGCACTGGGGTTGCTATGTAGCGCCCACTTCGAGATTAATTGTTTGAGGAAGTGTGCTATTCGGCCTACCATCAATCCTAAATTCGCAAGCCACTCTGCAAGCCCAGTAATGTGCAGCTAGCCAACTTACTCTTTGGAGAGGATCTCGGGAGACGTGTGAAGGAGTTCGAGGATGAGGCGAAAACAGCCGGATTGATTAAAACATCGATGGTTGGCAAGTCTGTAAATAGGGGGTATCCTTTCAGACGTCATACTGATCCTGGGCCTACACCAGGAACAAGTCGGTCATCATCGCAGGGATGTAGTTGGCGACCTGCAGCGGGAGCACGAACAAGCGTGGGTCTTCCCGCCAGAAGCCAGGGACCACAGGTCACTCAAGTGAATAAGGAGGTCGGTGGACCTGGTTCTCATGGGAACATATTAACGGCAGTACAGCCAAAAGTTGGAGGCAGTTTACATCTCTTCTATAAAAGTTGGAAGCAAATTACTTCAGATTTTGTAATTCTGAGTATTATACAAGGATTTCGAATTGAGTTCGATCCAAATTATGATTTGCCCATCCAGCATGTTCCTAGCAGAATGCTTCAGTTTTCACAAAAAGAAGTGATGGAGGTTCAAGCTGAACTTGAAAACCTGTGTAATAAAGGTGTTATTGAAAAGTCGGTTTATCAAACCCACCAATTTGTGTCAAATATATTTCCTCGACCTAAAAGGGATGGAGGATGTAGGATTATTATGGACTTGACAAGTCTTAATCCTTTTGTTCAATTTAGACACTTTAAAATGGAGACTTTTGTGACTGCCAAGCAACTTATTTCAAAAGCATGTTATATGGCAACTATAGATCTAAAAGATGCATATTATTCAGTGTCTGTTCGTTTGGAAGATAGAAAGTATCTAAAATTTACCTGGATGAACCAGTTATGGCAGTTTAAAGCTCTGCCTAATGGGTTAACTTCAGCTCCCAGAATATTCACTAAATTGTTAAAAAACAATTCTGGGACTGTTGAGAGGCCAGGGACATGTGGTAATGGCGTACTTGGATGATGTCCTGATTATAGGACGAACAAAAGAGTCAACAGAATTATCTGTTTCAGTTGTTAAATTCATTTTTGAAAGTTTGGGGTTTCTAATTCATCCAAAGAAATCAAGGTTAACACCACGTACATCAATTGATTATTAGGGTTTCACAATTGATTCAGTTCACATGGAAATTACTTTGCCCAGTGAAAAAAGGGTGGAGTTGATTGATGATTGTATTAAGCTGTTAAATGAGCAAAAACCTTCAATTAGACATGTGGCTAGAGTGCTGGGGAAATTAGTAGCAGCTTTCCCAGCAGTACAATATGGGCCATTACATTACCAGCAGTTACAGAAAGCTAAAGAACAGGCACTGAGAACGCATGGTGGCCATTTTAATAGAGCCATGCAATTAACAACAAATGCTGTTTCTGATCTGCAGTGGTGGATTCTACATGTCTCAAGCAGTTTCAGTAAAGTACTGATTGAACAGCCTTCCATGATATTACAAACTAATGCCAGTGCACTAGGATGGGGTGCAACTGATTTTGTATCCAGCTGCGGAGGCAGATGGAATCAGGAAGAGTCATTGTTACTGCAGAAATGGGGAATTAACTATTTGGAGCTTTTAGGAGGTTTCTATGGACGCCAAGCTTATTGCTCTAACACGACTAACCTACATGTTCAGTTTCAAATTGATAACACAACAGCAGTTGCGTATATTAATCATATGGGTGGAATCAAGTCGGTGTCATGTGACAAGTTGGCTAATCAAATCTGGTCTTGGTGTATTGAAAAGAATATTTGGATTTCAGCTATTGATCTACCAGGTAGATTGAATATTATAGCAGACACCAGGTCAAGAGAATTCCATGATAACAAAGAATGGATGTTGAATCGTGAGGTATTCAATGACATAGTAATCAGATTTGGATTGCCAGATATCGACTTATTTGCATCTAGATTAAATCATCAACTATCGAGATATGTGTCATGGGAACCAGATCCAGGTGCAGTAGCGATTGATGCTTTCTCGCTACATTGGGGTGATATGTTTTTGTATGCATTTCCACCTTTCTGCCTCATAAGCCGGTGTTTGTTAAAATCAGGGGTATTGGTGGTACCAGATTGGCCTACACAGCCATGGTTTCCTTTAATATTAGAATTGACGACACAGCCTTTGATGAAAGTCCCAAAAAGAAGGGATGTACTACTGCATCCGGTAACAGGAGAACAACATCCATTATATGATCGTTTGGATTTGTTAATTTGCAGGTTTTAAGAAGGCCTTTTCTCGGGCGAGGATTGTCTGTGCGTACTGTGGATATGCTTACGGCAGCCTGGAGGAAGAGCACTCAAAAGAAACTTAATATTTCTTATATTAAGAAATGGGAAAAGTTATGTGTACAAAAGAATGTTGAATATTGTACGGCAGATATCTCAAATGGTTTAGAGTTTTTGTCAACACTTTACTACGATGAAGGGTTGAGTTAAAGTGCAATTAATTCAGCCAGGAGTGCATTGTCCTCATATTTGTTTGTGGAGACAGAAGGAAATCCTATTGGGTCTCATCCACTTGTTTCCAGATTGATGAAAGGATTTTTTAATTCCAGACCTCCTAAGCCTAGGTACATGGCAATCTGGGATGTAAGTGTGGTTCTTAAGCTACTTCGTGAATGGTCCCCTGGTATGTCTTTGCCTTTGGCCAAACTCAGTATGAAAGTGGTCATGTTAATGGCATTAATAACAGCACAGCGAGGGCAGACATTGCAAAAATTGCAAATAGACAGGATTGAAGTAGCTGAAGGTAATGTTATGTTTTACATTCATGACCTACTGAAACAAAGTAGGCCAGGTGTGACAGGATTCAGTATTGTTTTGTCAGCATATCCAACGGATCCATGTCTCTGTATTAAGACATATTTGTTACAATACATTGAGGTTACAAAGATCTTACGAAATATGGAAACAGGATTGTTTATCACACACAAGAAACCACACAAGAGAGTCTCAGTACAGACTATTTCAAGGTGGCTAAAACAAGTCTTGATACCTGCAGGTATTAACACTGATGTTTTTAAGTCCCACTCGTCTAGGACAGCAGCAACGTCGACGGCCAGGGCGAAGGACGTCCCCATCGACCATATTCTCGCAGCCGCCGGGTTGTCCAATAAGTTGATGTTTCAACAGTTTTACCATCGGCCTATTGTTAATGCGGAACTGCTTGCAGACACTATTTTAAGTTCAGTATAAATTCCTCTGGTTTAAAGGGGATCCTATTAATTTCATTATTAAATTTAATGAATTCCTGCATTTGTTGTACAAATGTTATTATTAATGCATTATTGATGATTTCTCGTTCCGAGTCAATCAATGCAGTGAGAAGCCTGGATGTGTATCTGCGGCATGAAATCAAAAAGCTTTAAAATCTTCACGTAGTCACTCACGTGACTCCGAAGTAAAATAGTAAGATTAAACGAGAACTTACCACTTTGAAGTTTGATCTTTATTTTATGAGGAGTTACGTTGGTGATTACGTACCCACCACGCCCAACCCTCTATCATAAAGGTCAGATGGAAGTTCTTAATTTACTCGTTTTATTAGGTTACTATATTACTTCGTTCTTGTTGTTTGTGATTTCACACCGCTGCTTTGAAGATTGACGCGCAGGCGCCCTGACGGGTCTTCTTCACGTAATCACCAACGTAACTCCTCATAAAATAAAGATCAAACTTCAAACTGGTAAGTTCTCGTTTAATCTTACTAATCACCCATTGTCGCCCTGCAATCGGAGCGACAGCAGGACCCTACAATGACAACCCCACAGGCACTTGTTCACCAGCACCATAGTGCTGTGACCTCATTTCCCACGGCAGTATATTTCCAGACCCTGAAATGCAGACGTTGCTTTCTACATTTGCTGCAGATAGTTCAGGAATTGCTAAACTACAAAACTCACATTAATGTCCCAGTGATAACAAGAGGAAGAACAGCGAGCAAACTAATTCGTAGAACGTAAAAGAACAACACCAAAGACTGCCTTCACGCCATCCCAATTGTAATACAGGGAGCACTTTAGTGAACACTTTAATGAATTATCCAAAAGTCTTCACTTTCTACCAAACTCAAGCAGTGTGAGACGGATATGACAGAGCGAAGAGGAGAAAACAGTTATCTGTGGTGATATGTGACGTAACAGAGAAATCTTTACTTGTGTCACAATCTGCATCAATGATGAGGGAACCAATTGTTAAATCAGCGGCTCAGTAGATGTTTAAATGCGATTCAAACACGTTGGGGAAGCGGGCAAATGAATGGCTGAAGGGGTGCAGACATATGACAGGGCGATGGAGCAATACTAAAAGAGAAATAGGGCACACAAAAACGACATCCAGCTCTTCGAGTTTGAACCAACCATCAACCACCCATTCACATTAATTATACATTCATTTAGTTTATTATTGTTGTTACGTGTTTCGAGGTACAGTGAAAAGCTTTAAGGAATAATCCCAATCAGTTTATTTCAGGCTGCATCTCACTCCCAGGTAACCGTCACCTCGATTTGTTTCCATGTATCCTGTTCCTTTGAATCAGCCCGGGAACAGTTTTTCCGCGGCCCCTTTCAACTCTCTGAGGCACGCGCTACCTGAGTACCCCGCAACACACCGGGACCGCGCATGCTCTCTCTGTAAATTTCCGGGGCCGCATCTTTCTCTCATTGTGACACATCTGACCGGTTTCTGCTCCTCATTGTGACAGACGGGGCCAGAAGCTACTTTCTGAGGGCAATTAATGGACCCGGGTTCCCTGACTACCTTTCCCAGACCGCGGCTCCCGTTGATGCCCATCCTTGATGTTCACGGACGTCCGAGGATCCTACCCACCATTTAAACCCATCATAGGACTCGGATTACTCATCCACATTAAACTTACAGGAGTCCACGTCCTGGGAAATGACTAGGTTTCCGGGAAAATGTCGCAAACTGTTATGTAATATGGGAAAACAGAAATGAAGCGAGTCGGGATATTAATAGCGATGACATAAATATATTTCAGAGAATTTGCCAATACAGCTTGAATTTCATTGCGGGCAGGGCGGGTGGCTGCGCAGTGTGGCCGGAACACTGGGCTCAGCCTCCTGCGATGGGCCAGTCTCGACGCTGCCTGGTGACGCAACAAGACCTATTAATATGAGCCGCGGTAATTATGTAATAGCACCACCTTTGGCGATACATGGGACTACAAATGGTTGAATCTTGAAGGGGGAAAAACAGCGTGCTGGAGAAACACGGCCGTTCGACCCTCTGAAAAGTTGTGGAGGAAGATGGATAAGAGACTAGGTATTAGAGATACATCGCGGGAACAGGCCCTTCGGCCCACCGATTCTGCACCGAGTACACTAGCACATAAGGGAAATTAACATTTTTACCGAAGCTAATTAGCCTACAATTCTGTAGGTCTCTGGAGTGCAGAGAAAACCGGAGCACCCGGAGAAAAACCACGCCTTCACAGAAAAAACGTACAAATTCCGCACGGACAACACCATTGGTCAGAATCAAACCTTGGTCTCTGACGCTGTGAGCCAGGAACTCTACCGCTGCGTCACTGTGCTGCCTGAGACGGTTCCTGCACGCCCGGACCCTTTTGCAGCTGAAGAATTGTCTCGACCTGAAAGGGTCATTACCTTCCGATGATCCTGCCTGGCCCGCTGATTTCCTCCCACAATTGGTGTTCATCTCTAGTACTCTTCTGGCATCTCCATTCACAGCTAGCAGATAATATTGTGTCGGAAAGAACTGCAGATTATGGTTTAAATCGAAGGTAGTCACAACATGCTGGAGTAACTCAGCGGAACAGGCAGCCTCTCTGAAGATAAGAAATGGGTGACGTTTCGGGTCGAGACCCGTCTTCAGACTGATGTCAGGGGCGTGGGCGGGACAGAAATAGAATGCAGACGGGGACAGTAAGATGGGAAGATGTGGCCAGTAGTGGGATCCTGTTGGAGGTGGCGATAATGTCAGAGGATTATATGCTGTAATCGACGGCTGATGGGGTGGAAGGTGAGGACAAGGAGGACTCTGTCCTTGTTGCGAATAGAGGGAGGGAGAGCAAGAGCGGAGCTGCGGGGTATCGAGGAGGATCTAGTGAGAAGAGGGCAAACCCCGTTTCCTAAAGAATTAGGACATCTCCGATGATCCAGTTTGGAAAACATCATCCTGGACGCATATGTGACTTATAGGGGGGAACTGGGATTAGAGGATAGAGTCTTTATAGGAAGCAGAGTGGGAAGAAGTGTAGTCCAGATAGCTATGGGAGTCAGTAGGTTTGCAGTAGACACTCACTCCCATAGTACTGACTGTTTTGTACTGACTGATTAGGACTGTTATTCTTATAACGTTGACAGCGCAACTTTCTGCACAACGACCTCCTATAATCAGCTACGTGATAGTGCGGTGTTGGTGGCTGAGAGAAAAAGACCGGTTCGACTGGGATGTCTCAAGTGTTTGAATCACTTTCCAATGCACACAGAGTTTCACCATCAATTGAAGTTCAGTTACTTCTAATCCAATAATTTAATGATACTCTATTGTCACAAGCACCTAGTTTAGGTACAGTGAAATTCTTTGTTTTTGCATACGATACACAGAGTGCGCAATGGTCGCCACGCATCTGGCGCCGAGAAAGTTACAAAAGTACTCATTGCAGCCCCGATGATCCCTGTTTCTTCTCACAGCACCCACCCCCGCCGGAACTCTCTTTGTTCTCGGCGCCCCCATCCCCCCACCTCCTTGGCCGAGTCCATCGTTGTTGTTGACGGGCCCTCCCTTCAGCAATATAAATACCCATGAATCTGACCTTGATCTGCCTGAAATTAATTGCTGCAAGTTAACAATTTCAACACTTCCTGACCTTTTTTCACAACATCGCAACAACTCAAGAAAATGGGAACAGAAGACAAGTTACACCGTCCAGCGTGTTATATAAAATGAGTACATTTGTTATTTTATGTGTAGTGCTCCCCACGGGAACATTGGTGTAGAAGATTATTCACCACACGTCCTTTTCTCTGTTTCCTGTTATTTAATCACCAGGCCTATTCTGTAGAGGCCTACACGTCCCTTGCGACCCTTCTCTTATTTATATAGCCACAGAGAAAAAGTGCACTTTCTTTTAATATTACACGTAACCTTCCCCTCAAAATCAACGTTCCCCTTTCTTATGAGCTTTCCAGTCGTTCTCCACTGGGTCCTAAAAGAGTACTTGAATTTAGGGAAAGCAATATTCATACCTCTGGGAGTGTAAGATGCCCAAGCTAAATATGAGGTGCTGTTTCTCCAATCTGCGTTTGGTCTCACTATGACAGTGGAGGGGGAGGGGCGGGACAGAAAGGTCAGTATGCGAATGGGAGGAATTAAATTGTTCAGCAACAGTGAGATATGGTAGGCCAAGGCACACTGTGAAGGTATGCAGCAAAATGATCCCCCAGTCTGTGCTTGGTCAGTGTGAAATCACTTACCGCCAGCCCATAGTTTCAACAGTCCCCGAGGCTTTACGGGAAATATAGAGGAAGTTTAAGCTACTTCTGTATTTCAGTGCCAGCACGTAAACAGCAGTCGGTGAGGTGGACACCACACTGAAGTGTTGGCGATGCGCTCTCTCCGGGTCTTTCTCTGCTCGGCCCTGCTCTCGGTGTCAGTCCTGGGTTACAGTAGGTGTTTTCCCTTCCTTGTCTCATCGGATGCTGCCAGTGCTCCAGCTGTCTGTACTTTAGCTCCCACCGAAGTAAGTCGGCGGTGGGAAATATACTGGTCTTGACCGTCACTGAGTGCCCTTGCCAGGGAGGGGATGAGGTCTTGATGATCCACTTCACTCCTTCCGTGCGGGTCAACCGGCGGCAGAGTGGGTGGATACAATTGCACACGGACCAATCCTTTCCAAACCAGAGTGGGACACTTGACGGGTAAGAGGGTGGAATGTTGTTCGATGCAATCGAAAATGGGGAGTTGGAATTAAGAGCAGAGGAGATCACAGTCTTATTTAATAGCGGAGCAAGTGATGATTGCAAGGAGACCCGATTGGGGTATGTAAAATTGTGAAGCGTGTAAAACAGAGTGAGGCTGGAGGCTGTTCCCATCGGTGAAAGGAACAAGAAAAAGTTACAGATGGAATACGATTGGTCAAGCAGGTTCGAAGAAACAATGTTCCTCACTGGTCTGCAACATAGGGCCGGATGGAAGTGGGGATGGGGGAGGAAAGGGTGAGTGATAAAACTGCAGCGTTTTAAAGGGAATCAGGAATGCCTCAGAAAGGAAGGCATTTGCGGGTCTATTGGTCCAGGTGACTAGGTTTGATAATATTGCTCTTTCATAGAGGAAGGGGCCGAATGTCCCATTTTCCTGCTGTAACCATACTGTCACACGGACTGAGTTCCAGAAACGCTTTGCTACCAAATCCGAGTTACACAATGTTCAAATATCGCTGTTCATCCCTAAAAAAATACAATGGTATTTATATATAGACAACCCGACCCAAGATTCAGACACGAATTATAGACAGCCCATCCCCTGCCCCAGAATTGGACCCCAGTCGCTATCTGCTGGCTATTCATTGCTGTTGGCACCCCCACCACCGCCCTCCCATCCCCGCCCCCCTCGCCCCTCCCACCCCCATCCGCAAATACCCCCCCTCCACCCCCCCCCCCCCCACTACCCCCATCTGCAAATACCACTCCCCCACACCCAATATCTCCCGGTCTGGAAACCACTCTCTATGTTACTGTAGAAGTCAGGCACACGGACATCTAATGGTAGCACTTGTGACTACACACCAGGCAGTGCAGCTCTGAAACAGCAGATATGTTCCCCAGTTGTTCAAACATTGACTCATCTCTCTCTCTCTTTTTCACCCCCCCCCCCTTTCGCTCTCTCTCTCTCTCTCTCTCTCTCTCTCTCTCTCTCTCTCTCCCTCTCTCTCTCTCTCTCTCTCTCTCTCTCTCTCTCTCTCTCTCTCTCTCTCTCTCTCTCTCTCTCTCGCACTCTCTCTCTTTCTCTCTCTTTCTCTCTCTGTAGATTTTTCGTCAATGGTTGGACAATATCCGGTGCTGATGAGGTGTCTGCCGTGGAAGGGGCCTCCGCTGTGTTGCCGTGTACATTCACCCCACCCACCCACTGATCACATCCTCACCGGCTCCGTGCTGTGGCACAAGAGAAAATCCGGGGCTGACAGCGTTGTTTTAACTGTACATATCCCGGTCCCGTCCGCTCCCGGTGCGATGAAGTGACACAGGAGGCCGGAGGGAGTCGGTTCAGATTCGCAGGGAACCTCAGACAGAGGGATGTCTCGATAATGGTGGAGCGACTGAGCCGGGAGGACGATGGTGCTAGGTTTCGGTGCCAAGTGGACCTCAATATTGGACCCTTTCACACTGTGGTCCCAACACGCCTGACTGTGATATGTGAGAAACAATGCTTAACTGCTGTAGCTGTGCCCAGATCGCACGGGTCAAACGCTTCCCTGGCACGCTGATGATCAATAAATGTTGATCAAGCACGTCTCGGTGTGAGGCGCCGGTTTTTGCTTACTCCTTTCCAGTGAATCCCGCTGCAAAATGCGAGATAACAGGAGCACCCGGGGAACCCAACGAGGTCACGGGATAATTTAAAACTCCATATATACAGCACTCCTAGTCAGGACCGAACCCGCGTCCCTGGCGCTGTGATACAGCAACTCTACCGCTGCACCACCGTGCCGCCCTTAAATAATGGATGTTATGGACATTACAGAAAAGTGACTACGGGAGGGCAGAACTAGCTGCTCGACGCTCCATGAAACAGGCGCTAATGGTTGGATAGAGAGGGAGGGAAGAGAGGGGGGGGGAATTCTGTTTTTGATAGCAGAGTACACATTGCAGTGGTCTTAGATATCACTATCCAGGGATAGTCTAATGGGGCCTCATGGCTGGAGCTGAGAAACAAGAAGCTGCTCACTTAAGAAACATAGAAAATAAACATAGCCATACGGCCCTACAAGCCAGCACTGCCATTCAATATGATCATGGCTGATCATCCAAAATCAGTACCCCGTTGCTGCTTTTTTCCCCATATCCCGTCTTCCGTTAGCCCTAAGAGCAAAAATCTAACTCTCTCCTGAAAACCTCCAGTGCATTGGCCTCCACTACCTTCTGTGGCAGAGAATTCCACAGATTAACAAATCTCTGGGTGAAAAAGTTTCTCCAAATTCAGTCCTAAATAGCGTAAGCGTTAATCTTAAACTGTGGCCCCTGGTTCTGGACTCCCCCAACATCGGGGATTTTTTTTCCCTGCATCTAGCCTGTCCAATCCCTTAAGAATTTTTAAATGTTTCTATAAGATCCTCTCTCAAAATCTCTCAACCTAATTTCCAGGGAATACAAGCCCAATCGACCCATTCTTTCCTCATGTGTCCGTTCCGCCATCCCCGAGAAATTATCCTGGTGAACATGCACAGCACTTCTTCAATACCAAGAATGTCCTTCCTCAAATTAGGAGACCCAAAACTGCACACAATACCCCAGGTGTGGCCTCACTAGGGCCCTGTACAACTCCAGTAGGACCTCCATGCTCCTAAACTCAAATCTCTCTCAATGAAGGCCAACTAGCTTTCTTCACTCCCTGCTGTACATGCATCCTTACTTACAGTGACGGGTGTACAAGCACACCCAAGTCTCGTTGCCGCCTAACGTTTTCCTAATCCCATTCAGAGAATAATCTACCTTCTTATTGTCGCTACCAAAGTGGACAACCTCACATTTGTCCACTTTTACTGCATCTGCCATGCATCTGCCACTCACCCATCATAACCAAGTCTCATAGCATCCTCCTCGCTGCTCACTCTGCCACGCAGCGTTGTATCATCCGCAAACTTGGAGACATTACATTTAATTCCCTGATCTAAATCGTTAATATATTTTGTAAATAAATGTGGTCCCAGCACTGAGCCTTGCAGCACCCCACTGGTCACTGTCTGGCGTTCTGAAAAGGACAAATTAGTTCCTCCTCTTTGCTTCCTGCCTGCCAACCAGTTATCTATCCATGTCAATACCCGTCCCCCAATAACATGTGCTCTAAGTTTGCACACTAAACTCTTGTGTGCGACCTTGTCGAAGGCTTTTTGAAAGTCCAGATATACCACATCCACTGGCTCTCCCTTATCCATTCTACTTGTTACATCCTCAAAAAATTCCAGAAAATTATTCAAGCATTATTTCCTCTTCATAAATTCACGCTGACTTTGACCGATCCTGTCACTGCTTTCCAAATGAGCTGCTATTACATCTTTAATCATCGACTCCAGCATCTTCCCCACTACCGACGTAAGGCTAGCTGGTCTATAATTTCCTGGTTTATCTCCCCCTCCTTTCTTAAAATGTAGAGTTACATTAGCAACCCCCCAGTCCACCAGGAACTGATCCAGAGTCGAGAGAACATTGGAAAATCATCACCAATGCATCCATCATTTCTTGGGCCACCTCCTTGAGTTCTCTGGGATGCAGACCATCAGGCCCTGGAATGTATCTGCCTTCAGTCCCAACAGTTTACATAACGCAATTTCCTGACTAATGTGGATTCCCTTCAGTCCCTCCGTCCCACTAGATCATCTGTCCCCTAGTATTTCTAGGAGATTGTTTGTGTCTTCCTTAGCGAAGACAAAACCAAACTACTCGTTTAACTCTGCTATTTACTTATTTCCCATTATAACTCACCATTCTGATTGTAAGGGACCAACATTTGTCTTCGCTAATCTTTTCATCTTCACATATGTAATGAAGCTTTTACAGTCAGTTTTTATATTCCCCGCAAGCTTTCTTCCGTGCTCTATTTTTCCCCATCTTAATTAACCCATTTGCCCTCCACCGTTAAATTCTAAATTTCTCCAGGTACTCCGGTTTGCTGCTTCCTCTGGCCAATTTATATGCATCTTCCTTAAATTTAACACTATCCTTAATTTGCCACGATAGCCACGGTTGAGCCGTTTTCCCCGTTTTATTTTTACGCCAGGCTGGAAGACCAAATGTAATTCATCTATGTGATCTTCAAATCTTTGACATAGCATCTCCACCGTCACTCTTTAAGTTAATTCACAGCCAAACTCCCGTCTCATACCATCAAAGTCTGCTTTCTTTAAGTTCAAGACCCTAGTCTGTGGATTAACCGTGTCGCTCACCATCTTAATGCAGAATTCCACATATTGTGGTCAATGATTGCACAACACAATGCCCAGTCTAGGATGACCTGCCCACTAGTCGTTTTTTCTACATATTGGCTTAAAAACCGTCCAGTATACATTCGAGGAAATGCTCTTCCCCAGCGTTGTTACCAATTTGGATTATATGTAGATTATCTAGACTTTGTTGGGGTTATTCTAAGGGCACCTAATTCTGAACTGGAATTAGACGAACAAACATGCATGGAGATGGTGGAGACTTGCTAGAATGTTAAGACAATTCACCCACAGAGCGCTGATACATTCCGGTGTCTGTCCTTCCCTCAGCTTCCGGCGGGAATGTCTCAGTGGTGACTGGGACTGAGGGGGTTTCGGCTACATTATCATGTGTGTTCCCACCGCCTCCGCTCAAGCACGCCCCTCTCGCGGTCACATGGATGAGGAACGATCCCTACCGACACATCGTCACGTTCAGACCCCAAGCTGATGGATCCTGGGCGGCGGAGAACGGTGCAACTCGGTTCGAGCTGGTCGGGGACCCAAAGCTGGGAAACGCCTCAACCAAGTAAAGCAGCTGAGTGTGGAGGACAGTCACGGCTACCTGTGTCTGGTGCAGATCAGGAAACCGGATGCAAAATACATTCCATATTGTACACCCTCCGTTTATTCATCAGTACCAGCGTGAGCTCCGGCTGCGGGTCACACCCGGTAAGAAACCATCGCCACATTCTGCAGTGTACAGCAGGGGGTAGAGGGAGGAAGGGGAGCAGGAACAGAAAACCCGCCTCTCGGATCGTAAAGTTGAAGATCAGGGACCTGGGGGCGGGATCTCGGCTGCCACATGCTGCAGTATTTACATTGACCTGGACTTGTTAAACTAACTTGTAGTCTGCTCGGCAAATTGCCTATGAAAGATCTCGGTCAACCATTGAAAACTGAACCTCATACGGAAACATGGTAATAGCAGAACAGAAGACAAAGGCTAGAGGGCTTAGGTTGCAGGCGAAATAGGCAACGTTTAAATGAGTGTGCGGGCAAGTTGTTTTACATAGGGAGTGGTGGGTGCCTGGAACGCGCTGTCAGGGGTGGTGGCGAAAGCAGATACTTTGGTGGCGTTTAACAGGCTTTTAGGTAGGCACATGGATATGCAGGGAATAGGATGGTATGGATCCTGCGTGCAGACAGACGAGATTATTATTGCTTGGCATAATATGTGGTACAGACAATGTGGGCCGAAGGGCCGGTTCATGTGCTCCAGTTTCTATGTTCTATGTTCAGCTTGGATTTATGCAAGATGTGATGAGTAGAATTGATGAAGGCTATTTGATGTGGGGTGTTTGGATTTTCAGAAGAATCTCGGTCAAGTCCCGCATGGGCGATTAGTCAACAATCTGCAATCCGGAGTAGTCCGACGTATGGTACCATGCGCCCGTGATTGAAAATTGGTTCTCGGACGAGATGGCAAGTTGGGAATAAACGAATCTCTCGCGGGTTGACCAATTGTTGCCAATGGGATACCATAGCGTGCAATGCAGCGGCCCCATTTAGTCCCTACATGTATTAGTGTTTTCACTGAATGTTCAAATGACGGAGCTGCAATCTGACGGATGACAATAGAGAAGGTGAGACTCTGGGTGGGCAGGATGATGTAAAGAAGGTTCAGTAGGTGTGGGCAGGCCAGAGGGTGGGTGGGAACGCGGCAAATGGAACGCGGCAGCCATAAAATCTTTTCACTGTAGCTAGGTACAGGTGATAATAAACTAAACTAAATTAAACTAATAATGAGATTAAATGTGAAGTATGCCACATGGGTGAACAAGGCGTAAAAGCAGAGTATTTGTTAACTATGAGAAGTTGGGGCACCGTAGATGATCGGAGCGATCTGGCCGTGTGTGTATGTTCCACTGAAGGCCGATGGACCGATGTACAAGAGACCAGAACTGCTCTAGCTAGTTAATTTGTATTAAGAGATTGTTTGTGTACGTCAATAAAAATGTCTCAATACTGTATAATTATATGGGGTCTGGATGAGATTCCACCTGCAGAACCTGAGGGCAGCTTTGTTCTTCTTAACGCAAATTGAGAAATCACCTATCACATTGCCCCGCCCCGAATCTCTTCCCGCTTTCTCTCCTCAATGCAATCGTTCTGAAGGACTCCAGAACAAAATATCTCCTGTGCATTGCCCCCACAGGTGCTTCCTCATCCACCGCCTTACTCACTCTTTGCGTTTTGCACAATAAACATATTAATGGTGTCGGGGGAGTACGGTGAAGATGCACTCGGCTCCAGTATGTAGACCTGTGTTAGGATATGTAGATCTAAGATATGTGTGGACATCCCCCTCCCCCCCCCCCCCACCAGCCGGCCCCAGGGACGTGGAGCGCTAGTCACTGAGTTAATTAAAAACAGAAAAACAGCAAAACAGTAGATTTGGAAATATAGAGTTCCTTCACTAACCTGAAATATTAGTTCTATCTCTCTCTCCGCAGTTCCTGCTTCATCCAATTTACACCAGTGACTGTGATGTTTACTGTGCTAATGTGAATACTGGCGTCTTACCAATGATACTGCACATTTACAATATTAACCCATCGCTCTAGGATTTACCACCTATTTCAAGCACTTCAGTTCGCAGCCGTTTGAAATGGCACGTTGCCAATTGTTAGTACAGGAGGAACGTTACACAATCGCGTTTTAACTCCTGTCGCCGTGATTGCTATGTGGCTTTTAATCTCCCTTTTCTTATTCTTTCACTCACACGCATTACCCTCACTTCCTTCAGAATTATTCTGCTGTTTAGCGACACATTATCAGCACATCTATAAATGAGCAGCCTCCATTAGTACTCTCTCACTCTCTTTGCTAGAGTCTTGTTTGACCTCTCTCACTCTCTCTTCAGTCACACAGGTTGCCCCCATTGTGATCTTGTGCATTCCGCTTGGATTGAAAACCTTTGCCCTGTTCGTGATGTATTTCATTTATTGTAGTGCCAAACTCAGGTATGTAACATTATGCATTCCTTTCAATCTAAATGACAGAAACATAATTAACAGAGACTTTTGTGCGTTTAGTTTGGTTCCCTTTAAAATACAGTGCGGAAACAGGCCCGTTAAGTCAGAGCCGACCTGCGATCCTCGTACACTAACACCATCCTGCATACACCAGGGATAATTCACAATTATATCAAGCCAATTAGCCGTCAAACCTCAACGATTTTGGAGCGTGGGAGGAAACCGGAGATCTCTGAGAAAATCCACGCTGGTCACAGGGAGAACGTACAAACTCCGTACAGACAGGACCCGTAGACAGCAAAGATGATCTTTGGTAGACAGGGTCGAAACCTCGTCTCTGACGCTGTGAGGCAGCAACTCTCCAGCGCTGCGCCACCGTGTTTTGGGAAGTGGTTCGTTCATGAGTCATAGGAGCAGTATTAGGCCATAGGCTCATCGAGTCTCCGTCATTCGGTCATGGCGCATTTATCTTTCCCTCAATCCCATTCTCCGCTTTCACTTTCAACATTATAACATACAAAAAGGTTATTTTTTGCTGTTGATAACTCTTGTATATTTCCACGTTGAATTGCCTTCATAATGCAAACACACTATATATGCTGGCAAATCACTGGTTCCTCACCAGAGTAGAAGCCCAAGACACTGCTGTCTCTGCCCATTCCACCTGCACTGAGACACGTTGATAAGTCCTAATCACAGCCCCAGGTGGGATCGAAAAAGCATGATCATAAGGTTACGTGACAGGAGCAGAATTAAGCCATTCAGCCCATCAACTCTACTGTGCTATTCAATCATGGCTGATCTATCTCTCCCTGATAACCCCATCCCCCTGCTATTTCCCCATAACCCTTAAGACCCGTATTGACCCGTACTTATTGCCTTCCTCCACAGTGATCACTGTGGTGGATGTTTATGTTAAGTTCTATCGTGTATTGTGTCCTTTTAATTGTATGGCTGCATGGTAACTCAAATATCACTGTACCTTAATTGGTGCATGTGACATAAATGTGGACTTGAACTTGACTTGACTTGAAATAATCAACAATCTATCTATTCCTGCCTTAAAAATATCCATTGACTTGGCCTCCACAGTCTTCTGTGGCAGAATTCTACAGATTCACAAGCCTATGACTAAATAAATTTCCTCGTCTCCTTCCTAAAGGAACGTTCTTTAATTTTGAGGCTATGTCCTCTGGTCCTAGACTCTCCCACGAACATCGCTCAACATCCACATTATCCAAGCCTTTCACTATTCTGTAAGTTTCAATGAGGTCCATTATCATCCTTCTATACTCCAGCGAGTACAGGCACGGTGCCGTAAAACGCTCATCATACGTTAACCCAGACCAATGGTACACCCGTCTCCTGGTCTACACAGTCCTGCCCCAAGAGCTATAAGCTCGGTCATGAAAGGTATCGACCCGAAACGTCACCTATTCCGTTTTCCCCAGACATCTGCCCGAACCCACTGAGTTATTGCAGCATGTTTTGTCTAGCTCGCTCTATGTTTGGGTCATGATTAAACATCCACATCCACCCCCTTCTCTGACATCCAGTTTAATCTGTAGAGTTGAGCAATCCAAGATATTAGCAACCTAATATGATTCAAATGAATCTAATTATGTGATAATTGTTGATAATCAGATTGCTGCTCAGATTCTAATCTCAGTCCTTTCCTGATCTCCATTACTCTGCCCTTCCTTCGCTCCTTCGATTTCTAAACGAAGATACCTCTGTCCCTCTATGCAAACCAGGACTTTCCCATTCCTTCTGTGTGTCGTACTGACAACAGTCGAAACAAAATGCTGCACCTTCCACCTGCAGAGATTAATATCCACCTGTCGTTCGCCCACCCATTTCAACATCTGATCAATATCATTCTGTGTATATATACACACTGAACTTTTTTTTCTCCGTTATGTACTATGTCTACATATTCTGTTGTGCTGCAGCAAGTAAGAATTTCATTGTCCTATTTGGGACATATGACAATAAAACACTCTTGCTCGCTTGACCTGCGGTTAGGCGCATGCGACTGTGTGTTAACCCAAATGTTGTGTAACTAATGACTTTAAACTGAGTAGAGCGTGGAAACAGACCCTTTGTCCATCCAGTTCGCGTAGACCAGCGATCACCCCGTACATTGGCACTATGCGACACACTAGGGACAATTTGCAAGTTTACAGAAGCAAATTAACCCACAAACCTGCACGTCTTTAGAGTGCGGGAGGAGAACGGAGCTCCAGGAGAAAAACACGCGGTACACACTCCACACAGTCAGCACCAGTAGTCAGGATCTAACCCGGTTCTCTGGCAGTGCAAGGCAGCACCTCTACCGCTGCGCCACTGTGCCGCCAAAGAGTCTCCGTTCAAATTGAAGTCCGGACCAAACACCGTCAAAGATATCTGCTGGCGGTTAACTGAGTGGTCATATATGTACCATTACCCACACTCACTTTAATAAGTCATGTTCTGTCCACTGCAGAAATGGTCGAGACTGATAGATCGCAGGAGGCTGGGAGGACCAAAATTGCAAACACCGTGTACATCCAACCGGCCGACCCTCTACTGAAGGCGTCCACCGACCTACGCCGCACCTAGATCGCAATCTTTCGTTGCGTGCCATCCTATCGACTGTCAATTTCATCCGGTTCATACATTCACAGCAGATCGCCGTGTCGTTCTGTGGGAATCGCTGAATTCTCCGTTTGCTTTTGCAAAGCATTTGCTCGCACTCAACTGCCTGCTTTATTTTTGCTATTGATTTCAATGGAGATGGCAGGAGGGAGTGCCGTGCGTTGCCCCGTGATAAGGGCCAGCGTCAGCGTTGCCCTGTCACCAGTGTCTACATTAGTCCATTATTCTGCATGTTTTCAGAATACGGACATTGCTGACGGAAACAGTCATTGTCCTGTACAGACAGGTAAGGACCCAAAGAACAGTGGCGCACATAGTGGCGGCACAGCGGCGCAGTGGTAGAGTTGCTGCTCGCAGCGCCAGAGAGCCGGATCGATCCGACTACCGGTGTTCCCCGAGTGAGTTTTTACTCTGTGACCGCGTGGGTTCCGGGTTCTCGATTCCCCACCCCCACCCTCAGGTTTATCGGTTAATTGGCTTCTGTAAATTGTCCGTCGTGTGTAGGATAGCATTAGTGTATGGATGAAAGCAGATCTTCAAGTCGAATCGATTGTACCAGTGTATTTAATATATTTTCTTTGATGTTCTTGGTTGTATATAAATATTCCAGAAACAAAAGAGCTTGGGAGGGGGGTACGGTGGGGGGGGGGTGATACGGGACACCGGGAGCATACAAAGGTGGTAAGGAATTTAGGTCGCGCTATTCTTAATCTGAAGCATATAATCAATTAATTCGTTTAGATTGAAAAGATAACAACGTGACTAAAATGTTATTAAAACGACTTACTTAACATTTATTGGTTTGCTTTATTTTGAGATAGACAATAGACAATAGGCGCAGGAGTAGGCCATTCGGCCCCTCGAGCCAGCACCGCCATTCAATGTGATCATGGCTGATCATCCACGATCAGTACCCCGTTCCTGCCTTCTTTCCATATCCCTTGACTCTGCTACCTTTGAGAGCTCTGTCTAGTTCTCTATTGAAAGCATCCAGAGAACCAGCCTCCACCGCCTCTGAGGCAAGAAATCCACAGACTCACAACTCTCTGTGTGAAAAAGTTTTTCTTCACCACCGTTTGAAATGGCCTTCCCCTTATTCTTAAACTGTGGCCCCTGGGTTCTGAACTCCCCAAACATCGGGAACATGTTTCCAGCCTCTAGCGTGTCCAAACTCTTAATAATCTTATATTATTCTACTTAAATTCAACGTCTCTTCTGAATTACTTAATACAAGACAACGGATGTCATTGGGCCAATTGGGTTCATGCTTGCTCCCAATAGAGATGTCCCACCGTCCATATTCGCCCACTTATTTTCTTGCAGGCCTTGTTCGCTCTCACCGATATCATTCGACTGGGAAATATAGCACATGGCGCAGATAGGAGATCACCCAGGGACGGTTGGGGTAATTGAGGAGAGCATTGACCTGACGCTCTCTTACAAGTAGAGGAACGTCCGGATCTCTGCCTGCAGCAAGATCAATCCCCTCACTGATTGAACGCAGCCTTCATACACAGAGCTCATCGGTGAAATGGAGAAGGGAACAATTTCTTCGTTTAATGAGATGACGGAAATTGGACACAACTAAATTAAATTGGGCGGCAAAGTGTCGTAGCGGTAGATTTGCTGACTTATAACACCAGATATGGTGGGTGTGATCCTGACCTCGGGTGCTGTCTGAGTTTATTGTTCTCCTTGTGACCGTGTGGTTGTCTCCGGGTGCTCCAGTTTCATAAAGTCATAAGGTTATAAGTGATATGAGTAGAATTAGTCCCTTCGGCCCAACAAATCCACCCACCATTCAATCATGGCAGATCAATCTCTCCCTCCAAACCCCATTCTCCTGCGTTTCCCAAAACCTCTGAACACGGATACTAATCAAGAAATCTATCCATCTCTGCCTTAAAAATATCCACTGACTTGGACTCGACAGTATTCAGTGGCAAAGAAACACACAGATTCACCACCATCTGAATAAAGATATTTCTCCCGATTTCCTTCCTAAAAGAACGTCCTTTACTTCTGAGGCTATGACCTCTAATCCGAGACTCTCCCACTTGCGCAAACATCCTCTCCACACTAATCTTTCACTATTCTGTAATTCTCAACTACCACACCACCCCCTTCATTATTCTAAGCTCCAGGCAGTACAGGCCCAGTGCCGACAAACGCTCATCATATTTTAACATACTCATTCCTGGGATCATGCTTGTAAACCTCCTCAGTACCCTCTCCAGAGCCAACACATCGTTCCTCAGATATGGGGCCCAAAATTACTCACAATATTTCAAATGTGGCCTAACCAGCGCCTTATAGAGCCTCAGCATTACATCCCTGTTTTTGTATATAAGCCCTCCTGAAATAAATGTTAGCATTGAGTTTGCTTTCTTTACTACCAATTCGACTTGCAGATTAACTTTTGGGGACTCCTGCAACAGCACTCTCAAGTCGCTTTGCACCTGCGATTTTTGGATTATTTCCCCATTTAGAAAATAGTCTACGCTTTATCTTACTGCCAAAATGCTTGGCTTCACACTTTGATACCTATATTCCATCTTGCACTTCTCTTCCAACTCCCCCAACCTGTCCAGGTCCTTCTGCGCAGTTCCTAATTTATCTACACTACCTGCCCTTCC
>JAXLNO010000578.1:0-68978 GCA_038087875.1 Malacoraja senta
GTGGTAAAGAAAGCTTTTGGTGTGCTGGCCTATATAAATCAGAGCATTGAATATAGAAGTTGGGATGTAATGTTAAAATTGTACAAGGCATTGGTGAGGCCAATTCTGGAGTATGGAGTACAATTTGGTCGCCTAATTATAGGAAGGATGTCAACAAAATAGAGAGAGTACAGAGGAGATTTACTAGAATGTTGCCTGGGTTTCAGTAACTAAGTTACAGAGAAAGGTTGAACAAGTTAGGTCTTTATTCTTTGGAGCGCAGAAGGTTAAGAGGGGACTTGATAGAGGTCTTTAAAATTATGAGTGGGTTAGACAGAGTGGACGTGGATAAGCTTTTCCCATTGAGAGTAGGGAAGATTCAAACAAGGGGACATGACTTGAGAATTAAGGGACTGAAGTTTAGGGGGAACATTAGGGGGAACTTCTTTACTCAGAGAGTGGTAGCTGTGTGGAATGAGCTTCCAGTGGAAATGATGGAGGCAGGTTTGATTTTATCCTTTAAAAATAGATTGGATGGGTATATGGACGGGAAAGGAATGGATGGTTATGGTGTGAGTGCAGGTAGATGGGACTAGGGGGAGTTAATTTAAAAAAAAACTGTTCAGCACGGACTTGAAGGGCCGAGATGGCCTGTTTCCGTGCTGTTATGGTTATATGGTTATATGGTTAAATTAGGGGACCAAAACTGCACACAATACTCCAGGTGTGGTCTCACTAGGGCCCTGTACAACTGCAGAAGGCCCTCTTTGCTCCTAAGTAACACCCCGGGGCTACTGGAGGGTGGGGGAGGGGGCGTTACAGCCGGCATTCTGCTGAGTTAACAAACAATTCCGCCCTTTCCCACCTCCCATCCCCGGTCAGGATCTGTGGCGCGGCTAAACACACAACACGTGTTTAGACCTGCCCCAGTGCACAACGCCGTTCATGTAAACACCCATCCCCAGCCCCAATCTCCCTCTCTCCCCCTCCCTCTCCCACGCCCCCTCCCCCTCTCCATTCTTCCCCCCTCTCTCCCACAGCCCCTCCCCCCTCTCTTCTCTCTCCCCCTCTCCATTCGACCCTTCTCCTCTCCCCCCTTCTCTCTCGCCTCCCTCTCCTTCTCTCTTCCCACCTCCTCTCTCTCCATGCCCTCTCTCTCTCACCCCCTCTCCCCTTCTCTCACCCCCACTCCTCCTCTCTCCCCTCCTTCTCCTCTCTCCTCTTCCCTCTCCCCCATCACCCCTCTCCCCCCCTCCATTCGACCCCTCTCCTTTCCCCCCTTCTCTCTCTCTCTCCCCTCTCTCCCTCCCCTCATCGCCCCTCTCCTCTCTCCCCCTCTCCATTCTACTTCTCCTCTCTCCCTCCCCCGTCACTCCCTGTTCCTCTCCTTCCATCATCCCTCCCCTCTCTCTCCCTCCCCTTTTCCCTCCCTCTTTCTTACTCTCTCCCCCCCCTCATCCCTCTCTCTCTCCCGCCCCCCTCCCCCCTCCCCCAGCTGCTGGTGTGGACTTGGGCTGCTGCTGCTGCTGTGTGTGTGAGCAGCATGAACATGGACAAAGGCTGTCAACATTAGTGTTCCGGGTCACTCACTCCCAACAGCGGACAACATTTGATTGAGTCGGTAACAGGGGACTGTGTCCGGGGGCTTAAATCATTCAGTGACCATCAGCAAAGAGGCTTCCGACACACAGAGAGAGAGAGAGAGGCAGACAGAGACAGAGATAGAGAGATAGAGAGACAGAGAGAGAGAGACAGAGAGACAGAGAGAGAGAGACAGACAGAGAGAGAGAGACAGACAGAGAGAGAGAGAGGGAGAGACAGAGTGAGAGAGACAGAGTGAGAGAGAGAGAGGGAGAGACAGAGTGAGAGAGACAGAGTGAGAGAGACAGAGTGAGAGAGACAGAGTGAGAGAGACAGAGAGGCAGAGAGTCAGAGAGAGGGAGAGGGACAGAGAGAGGGACAGAGAGAGGGACAGAGAGAGGGACAGAGAGAGGGACAGAGAGAGGGACAGAGAGAGGGACAGAGAGAGGGACAGAGAGAGGGACAGAGAGAGGGACAGAGAGACATATACACCGATGGAGAGATAAAGACAGATAGCAACAGAGAGAGAGAAATGGCTACAACATAATAATAATAATAATAATGGATGGGATTTATATAGCGCCTTTCTAATACTCAAGGCGCAAGAACAGCCCCGCACTAGAACAGGCGCCCCCTGCCCATGATGCTTCAACCTCTCTCTCTCTCTCTCTCTGTGTCTCTCTCTGCGTCTCTCTCCCTGCCCACGATGCTTATGCTGAGCACGATGTCAAGACCCTCTCTTATCTAGAAACAAGGAAGTGCAGACGCTGGTTTACACAAAAGGACACAGAGTGCTGGAGTAACCCAGCGGGTCAGGCAGCGTCTCTGGGGATCATGGAACAGAGAACATTTCGGCAAAGCCGCCCTTCTCGAGCCGAACTGTTACCCAGCCACGTTCTCCAGAGATGCTGCCTGAGTTACTCCAGCATTTTGTTGTGTTTGTCTTCGGTTTAAACCAGCACCTGCAGTTCCTTCTCACATATTAGAAAATAAAAAGATGACAAGCAGATTTTGTGTAAAGTTGAATCAATTATTTTGAGAATAACAATCGACCTGTTATGTACCATAACAAAAGTGACCTGCTGATAATAACCTTGGGGAAGGATGGGACACAGAGAGACAGAGAGAAAAAAGAGAGAAAGAGAGAGAGAGACAGAGAGGGAGTGAGAAAGGGACAGAGAGAGAGACAGACAGATAAAGAGAGAGAGAGAGAGAGAGAGACAGAGACAAAGAGAGACAGAGATAGACAAAGAGACAGAGAGAGAGACAGAGAGAGAGAGAGAGAGAGAGACACAGAGACAGAGAGAGACACAGAGAGAGAGACACACACACACAGAGAGAGAGAGAGACACAGAGAGAGACACACAGAGAGAGAGAGACACACAGAGAGAGAGAGACACAGCGAGACTCTCTGGAATAAAAGCCCCTGATTAAGAAGCATACAACGAACTCCCCGCTCTGTGTGTCTACAGTCTGCGCTTGGCAAGACTGATTACTGATGACAAGGGTAATCACAGCTAACGTGGCGCTGACTGGCCCGCACCTGCCGCCGCCGCCTCGCCAATGTTTATTAATGAATCCTATTGACAGTGTGACTGACACACGCTGTTCCGGCCACTGTTTATACATGGGAAGTGTTAGTAACAACAGCAGTACTGTGGCACAGTGGATTCTTTCCCCCCTTGATCTCTCCCTCTCTCTCGCTTTCTCTCTCCCCCTCTCTCTTTCTCCTTCCCCATTCTCTCCCTCCCTCTCTCCGCCCTTTCTCTCTCTCTCCCCACCTATCTCTACCCTTTCTCCCTCCCTTTCCATCTCCCCCTCTTCACTCCTTCTCTCTCACCCTCTCTCCCCCCCACCTCTCAAACCTTTCCCTTTCACGCTCTCCCTCTCCCCCCATTCTCTCTCCCTCTCCTTTCCCTTTCTCCCTCTCTCTCGCTCCCCCCTTTCTCTCTCCCTCTCCCCATTCTCTCTCTCTCTCTCTCTCCTAATGCCATTTCTCTTTCTCCCTCCTCTCTCTGTCCCTCTCCTTCCCCCCTCTCCCTCTCTCCTTCTCTCTCTCCTGTCTCTCTCTCTCTTTTCTCTTTTTCTCTTTCACTCTCCCTCCCCCTCTCTCTTTCTCCCCCCCCTTCTCTCCATCTCCCCTTTCTTTCTCCCCCACCCCCTCTCTCTCCTTTCCCTCTCTATCCCTCTCATTTCTCATTCCCCTCTTTCTCTCCCCTCTCTCACCTTCCTCTCTCTCCCCCCTCTCCCCCCTCTCTCTCTCTCTCTCCTTTCTTTCTCCCTCTCCCCTTATCTCTTTCCCTCTCCCCCTTCACTCTCTCCTTTTCCCCTCTCCTTCCCTCTCCCCTTTCTCCTTCTCTCTCTCCTTTCTCTTTCCCTTCTCTCTTTCCCTTGTCTCTTTCTCACCCCACCTCTCTCTCCCTCTCCTTCTCTCCCTCTCCCTCTCTCCCCCTCTCTCTCTCTCTCCTCCACCCTCCCCACAAACTCACTCTCTCTCTCTCGCTCACCCAGTGCGGCTGGTTGCGGGCCGTCCAGGACTGGGGCGCCGGTCCCTTGAGCCCCGGGCCGGGGTTGCGGGCTGTCCAGCGGCGGTTCTCCGGACCCCGGCTCCGGCCCCTCGCCCATCGCCCTCCTGACGCCGGCCAGCAGCCGTGGGAAAGTGATGCGGCCCCCGGGCCCGGCCGCCCTCCGGAGGCAGGGGATGAGGCCGCTGCCGCTGTCCGGCCAGCAGCTCTCCAACTCCGGCAGCTCCAGCCACCCCCGGCCGCCCTGCTGCTGCTCCAGGATGTCGTACAAAGTACGCAGGCGGCGCTGGAAGCCCTGTCCCACCTGCGTCTCCCCGGCGCGGCTCACAGTCTCCCCGGCGCGGCTCACTCCCGGCCAAGACATCAGTCTCCCCGGCTCACGGTCCGCAGCCTGGGCTCCGGCCGCCGGACAGCAGGACATCGCCCCCCCTCCCTCCATCCATCCCTCCCTGGTCGGCAAAGTCCCACTGACTGCCCGCCTGGCCCCGAGTGAGGCACAGAGCCGCCCGCACTGACCACTGTTCTGTGGCACTGACTGACACACGGAGAGGGGGAGGAGAGAGAAAGGGGTGGAGAGAGAGGGGGGGTGTTAAAGTAGGAACTGCAGATGCTGGAAAATCGAAGGTACACAAAAATGCTGGAGAAACTCAGCGGGTGCAGCAGCATCTATGGAGCGAAGGAAATAGGCAACGTTTCGGGCCGAAACCCTTCTTCAGACTGATAAGGGGTGGGGAGAAGAAAGGAAAAAAGGCGGAGGAGGAGCCCGAGGGCTGGGGGGTGGGAGGAGACAAGCAGAGGGCTGATGAAGGGGAGGGGACAGCAAGGGCTAGCAAAATTGGGAGAATTCAATGTTCATAGAGAGAGAGGGGGAGTTGGCAGGAGAATTAGAGAGGAGAGGATGGAGAGAGAGAGACAGAGACAGAGAGAGACAGAGAGAAAGAGATGTCACCGTTCCGTCAGACACACTGCGTCTCTGGGGTCGTGTACACTAAGATCAGCTGTGTGATTACTGAACCAACTGATGTGCTTATTATTTACTCAGCCGAGCTGACACATTTGGAGGTGGAGGATAAATGCGTGGCTGAGGAACTGTTGCAGCGGGCAGGGATTAAAATTTCTGGATGATTGGGACCTCTTTGGGGGAAGGTGTGACCTGTACAGAAAGGACGGGTTGCACTTGAACCCGAGAGGGACCAATATCCTGGCGGGGAGATTTGCAAAGGCTACTGGGGAGACTTTAAACTAGAACGGTTGGGGGGTGGGACTCAAATAGAGAAAGATAGTAGAAAATGTGGGAGGCAGGAGGCAGAGAAGGGAAGCACTCGGACCCAAAATGTAGGGGAGAAAGAAGAAAAAGATAATAAACAGAGAATAAGTGGTGGTGGGTTTCTTAAATGTGTATATTTTGATGCTAGGAGCATTGTAAGAAAGGTGGATGAGCTTAGAGCCTGGATTGACACATGGAAGTATGATGTTGTGGCGATCAGTGAAACATGGTTGCAGGAGGGCTGTGATCGGAAACTAAATATTCCAGGATTTCGTTGCTTCAGGGGTGATAGAATTGGAGGGGCAAGAGGAGGAGGTGTTGCATTGCTTGTCAAGGAAGATATTACAGCAGTGCTTTGGCAAGATAGATTAGAGGGCTCGTCGAGGGAGGCTATTTGGGTGGAACTGAGAAATGGGAAAGGTGTAGCAACACTTATAGGGGTGTATTATAGACCGCCAAATGGGGAGCGAGCATTGGAAGAGCAAATATGTAAGGAGATAGCAGATATTAGTAGTAAGCACAAGGTAGTGATTGTGGGAGATTTCAATTTTCCACACATAGACTGGGAAACACATTCTGTAAAAGGGCTGGATGGTTTGGAGTTTGTAAAATGTGTGCAGGATAGTTTTTTGCAGCAATACATAGAGGTACCTACTAGAGAAGGGGCAGTGCTGGACCTCCTGTTAGGAAATGAGACAGGGCAGGTGGCGGAGATATGCGTCGGGGAGCACTTCGGGTCCAGTGATCACAATACCATTAGTTTCAATATAATTATGGAGAGGGTCAGAACTGGACCTAGGGTTGAGATTTTTGATTGGAGAAAGGCTAACTTTGAGGAGATGCGAAAGGATTTAAAAGGAGTGAATTGGGACATGTTGTTTTATGGGATGGATGTAGAAGAGAAATGGAGGACATTTAAGGGTGACATTTTAAGAGTACAGAATCTTTATGTCCCTGTTCGGTTGAAAGTAAATAGTAAAAATTGGAAAGAGCCATGGTTTTCAAGGAAATTGGACACGGTTTGGAAAAAGAGAGAGATCTACAATAATTATAGGCAGCATGGAGTAAATGAGGTGCTTGAGGAGTATAAAGAATGTAAAAAGAATATTAAGAAATAAATTAGAAAAGCTAAAAGAAGATATGAGGTTGCTTTGGCAAGTAAGGTGAAAGTAAATCCAAAGGGTTGCTACAGCTATATTAATAGCAAAAGGGTAACAAGGAATAAAATTGCTCCATTAGAGAGTCAGAGTGGACAGCTATCTGCAGAGCCAAAAGAGATGGGGGAGATATTGAACAATTTATTTTCTTCGGTATTCACCAAGGAGAAGGATATGGAATTATGTGAGGTAAGGGAAACAAGCAGAGTAGCAACGGAAACTGTGAGATTCAAAGAAGAGGAGGTGTGGACACTTTTGAAAAATATGAAAACGGAGTTATATGGTTATTTGCCAACAGCAACTTGCAAAAACCAACGGCCCAATAACTGCAATGGACAAACGTTCGTCGGGAAGGAACTGCAGATGCTGGTTTAAACCGAAGATAGACACAAAATGCTGGAGTAACTCAGAGGGGCAGGTACACACACGCAAACACACACACACACACACAATTGATACACACACACACATATACACACACACACACACATACACACACATACGCACACATATACACACATACATATACACACACAGATATACAGGCAAATATACACACAAACACATACACATAAACATACACACACACGTACATACATATACACACACGCATACATACATATACACACGCACACATACATATACACACATGTATACACGCATACAAACACGTATACACGCATACCTACATATGCACACACACACACATACACACACACACACACACACACACACATACATATACACACACGTATACAAATCAAACAATAATAGTGCAAAAAATGACAATACCAATGTTAAAACCTTTGGTTTTAATGCTAAATGCTAAAACCATTGGCAAAACCAAAACTATATACTTTAGTAGTTCAGTTAAGAGATACAGTGCAGAAGCAGGCCCTTCGGCCCACTGAGTTCATGCTGACCCCGCACACTAACACTATCCTACACACACTAGGGACAGTTTTTTACCGAGCCACTTTTAACCTATAAAGCTGCACGTTTTTGGCATGTGGGAGGAAACCGGAGCATCCGGAGAAACCCCACGTGAAAACTCACGGGGAGAACGTACAAACTCCATACAGACAGCACCCGTAGTCAGGATCGAACCCGGGTCTCTGGCGCTGTGAGGCAGCAACGCATTCATTTATCAATTTGTTACTCTGTATCGCGTTGTTTGAAACAACAATTCAACTCCACATCAAAGGATAGACACAAAATGCCGGAGTAACTCAGCGGGACAGGCAGCATCTATGGGGAGAAGGAATGGGTGACGTTTCACAGTCTGAAGAAGGGTCTCGATCCGAAACGTCGCCCATACCTTCTCTCCAGAGATGCTGCCTGACCCGCTGAGTTACTCCAGCTTGTTGTGTCTATCTTCGGTGTAAACCAGCATCTGCAGTTCCTCCCTACGTCAAAGGAAATGAGGTAGGCAAAAATGCTGGAGAAACTCAGCGGGTGAGGCAGCATCTATGGAGCGAAGGAAAAGGTGACGTTTCGGGTCGAGACCCTTCTTCAGACTGATGTGGGGGTGCGGGAAGAAGAAAGGAAGAGGCGGAGACAGTGGGCTGTGAGAGAGCTGGGATGGGGAGGGGAAGGAGGGAGAAAGCAAGGACTACCTGAAATTGGAGAAGTCAATGTTCATACCACTGGGGTGTAAACTACCCAAGCGAAATATGAGGTGCTGCTCCTCCAATTTGCGGTGGGACTCACTCTGGCCATGGAGGAGGCCCAGGATAGAAGGGTCGGATTCGGAATGGGAGTTGAAGTGCTGAGCCACCGGAAGATCAGGTTGGTTAGTGCGATAGAACTGAGCAGAGGTGTTGGGCGAAGCGATCGCCAAGCCTGCGCTTGGTCTCATAGATGTAGAGCAGCTGACACCTGGAGCAGCGGATGCAATAGTTGAGGTTGGAGGAGGTGCAGGTGAACCTCTGCCGCACCTGGAAAGCAAACGAGGACCACTTTGAGAAACTCTTGCACTCCCATTGTAAGTGTGTGGGTGTGGCTGCAGTTAATGAGAATGAATTGAACTGGGTTAACACTCACTAACACACACACACTCGCACATAGTGTGAGTTGAGAGCTTTGGTCTGCAATGCTGGTAAGGAAGCTGTTAGGATGTTAAATGTTGTAAGTGCTGCAATTTGTTCCAGCCTACTCTGGAAGTTGTCAAGGGTTTTGAGGTTTCATTTGAAGGGGATTTTTTATTTCAAGGGACTTTATTAGGGGGTCTTTTTTAAGGGGGAGTCTTGAAGTTTTACTTTAACCCAGCGAGTCTGTGGCGACCAGCAGTCATTCTTGCAGGTGTGGTTTTGAATTCTGGATGTTTTGAGAGTTGCAAACTATTTTTAAATTTTAAATTCTGAATTTTAAATTCTGAAGTTTAAAACAAAATTCTGAAATTTTAAATGTTTTACATTCTGAAGTTTAAAAAAATGCATTTGTTTAAAACAAAAACAAAAATTAATTTGTTTTAACATTTTCAATTCTGAAGTTTGAAATTCAGAAGTTTGAAACAAAACTTTTCATTCGTTAAAAGCAAATAAAAATATTTCATTAGTTTTGACATTTTAAATTCTGAAGTTTGAAAATCTGAAGTTTGAAAAAAAAATTACATTCGTTTAAAACATCAACAAAATAATTTAGTTTTACCATTTTAAATTCTGAAGTTTGAAATTCTGAAGTTTGAAAAAAATATATAATTTGTTTAAAACAAAAAACTTCATTAGTTTTAACATTCTAAATTCTGAAGTTTTAAATACTGAAGTTGTTTTTTTTAATTTCATTCGTTTAAAACACCAAAAAAATAATTCATTCATTTTAACATTTTAAATCCTGAGTTTTAAAATGTGTTTAGTAATCACTAGTTTCCACGTGTGCATGAGTTCTAGCCTACATACTCGCTGATACCACAGATTCACAACTCTCTGGGTGAAAAGGTTTTTCCTCATCTCAGTCCTAAATGGCCGACCCCTTATTCTTAAACTGTGATTGTAAGAAAGCTTTGTGGTGTGAACACTCCTGGTTAGTGTTGCAATTTGCACCACTTACCCTGCAAGCAGATTTCAATCAAATCAATTGTGTGAATTATCTGCAGCCTCTCTGGATCCTATTCAATCTCGTTCCTGTCTCCTGACTAGGGTCGCCAACGTTCTCACTCCCAAATAAGGGACAAAAGGTCAAAATATGGGACAAATTCCCCACGGCAATCCATTGACGGACTCGGCCGTGGGTGGGTGAATGATGAGTTGGCCCCGGGTGCTGGACTGCACACAAAGCCCAGCCGGCGGGCCAGCTGAGGAGTTTTGGCCCGGGGGCCGCGTGCAAATACCGGCGCCCTGTCCAACTCACGATGAACCGATGATCAGCCATGAGGAGGAGGGGTGGTGGTGGTGTCGGCGGTCAGCGAAGGTCCGAAGGTCGGACAGCTGGCCGGGCTGCCGGCCGACCAACGGGGCCACGGGCGAGGCGCTGCTGCTGCACTCCATGGGCTGCTCTACGTCGGGACGGGAGAGGCGGGGCCGGGACGCGGCGCTCCGACCCGACAGTCCCCTCGACCCGAGTAGTAGCAGTCAAATACGGGACAAGGGCGAAACCAATTTAGCCCAATATACGGGATGTCCCGGCTAATACGGGACAGTTGGCAACCCTACTCCTGAAACCTATGCCCTCTGCTTCTTGACTTCCCCTGCCAAGGGCAATGGGGTTTGTACATTCACCCTTTCTATTCCCCTCATGATCTTACACACCTCTATAAGATCACTCCTCAGTCTCCTGCGCTCCAAGGAATACACAATAGGTGCAGGAGGAGGCCATTCGGCCCTTCGAGCCAGCACCGCCATTCATTGTGATCATGGCTGATCGTCCCCAATCAATAACCCGTGCCTGCCTTCTCGCCATATCCCTTGATTCCACAAGCCCCTAGAGCTCTATCTAACTCTCTCTTAAATCAATCCAGTGATTTGGCCTCCACTGTCCTCTGTGGCAGGGAATTCCACAAATTCACAACTCTCTGGGTGAAAAAAATTTCTCACCTCGGTCTTAAATGGCCTCCCCTTTGTTCTAAGACTGTGGCCCCGGGTTCTGGACTCGCCCAACATTGGGAACATTTTTCCTGCATCTAGCTTGTCCAGTCCTTTTATAATTTTATATGTTTCTATAAGATCCCCCCTCATCCATCTATACAATCCCAGCCGCTCCAATCTCTCAGCATATGACAGTCCCGCCATCCCGGGAATTAACCTTGTGAACCTACGCTGCACTCCCTCAATAGCAAGAATGTCCTTCAAATTAGGAGACCAAAACTGCACACAATACTCCAGGTGTGGTCTCACTCGGGCCCTGTACAACTGCAGAAGGACCTCTAGCATGTCCAAACCCTTAATCTTATATAGAAACATAGAAACATAGAAAATAGGTGCAGGAGTAGGCCATTCGGCCCTTCGAGCCTGCACCGCCATTCAATACGCCTTCTCTCCATACCCCCTGATCGCTTTAGCCACAAGGGCAACATCTAACTCCCTCTTAAATATAGCCAATGAACTGGCCTCAACTACCTTCTGTGGCAGAGAATTCCACAGATTCACCACTCTCTGTGTGAAAAATGTTTTTCTCATCTCGGTCCTAAAAGACTTCCCCCTTATCCTTAAACTGTGACCCCTTGTTCTGGACTTCCCCAACATCAGGAACAATCATCCTGCATCTAGCCTGTCCAACCCCTTAAGAATTTTGTACGTTTCTATAAGATCCTCCCTCAATCTTCTAAATTATAGCGAGTATAAGCCGAGTCTATCACTCTTTCTTCATATGAAAGTCCTGCCATCCCAGGAATCAGTCTGGTGAACCTTGGCTGTATTCCCTCTATGGCAAGAATATATTTTCTCAGGTTAGGAGACCAAAACTGTACGCAATACTCCAGGTGTGGTTTCACCCAGACCCTGTACAACTGCAGTTGAAACTCTCTGCTCCTATACTCAAATCCTTTTGCTATGAATGCTAACATACCATTCGCTTTCTTCACTGCCTGCTGCACCTGCATGCCTACTTTCAATGACTGGTGTACCATGACACCCAGGTCTCGTTGCATCTCCTCTTTTCCTAATCGGCCACCATTCAGATAATAGTCTATTTTCCAGTTTTGGCCACCAAAGTGAATAACCTCACATTTATCCACATTATACTGCATCTGCCATGCATTTTCCCACTCACCCAACCTATCCAAGTCACCTTGCAGCCTCCTAGCATCCTCCTCACAGCTAACACTGCCCCCCAGCTTCGTGTCATCCGCAAACTTGGAGATGTTGCATTCAATTCCCTCATCCAGTTCATTAATATATATTGTAAATAGCTGGGGTCCCAGCACTGAGCCTTGCGGTACCCCACTAGTCACTGCGTGCCATTCTGAAAAGGCCCCGTTTACTCCTACACTTAGCTCCAGCCAGTTCTCTATCCACATCAATACTGAACCCCCAATACCGTGTGCTTTAAGTTTGCATATTAATCTCTTATGTGGGACCTTGACGAAAGCCTTCTGAAAGTCCAGATATAACACATCCACTGGTTCTCCCTTATCCACTCTACTAGTTACATCCTCGAAAAATTCTATAAGATTCGCCAGACATGATTTACCTTTCATAAATCCATGCTGGCTTTGTCCAATGATTTCACCACTTTCCAAATGTGCTGCTATCCCATCTTTATTAACTGACTCTAGCAGTTTCCCCACTACCGATTTTAGACTAACTGGTCTGTAATTCCCCGTTTTCTCTCTCCCTCCCTTTTTAAAAAGTGGGGTTACATTAGCTACCCTCCAATCCTCAGGAACTACTCCAGAATCTAAAGAGTTTTGAAAAATTATCACTAATGCATCCACTATTTCTGGGACTACTTCCTTAAGTACTCTGGGATGCAGCCTATCTGGCCCTGGGGATTTATCGGCCTTTAATCCATTCAATTTACCTAACACCACTTCCCGACTAACCTGGATTTCACTCATTTCCTCCATCTCATTTGACCCCCGGTCCCCTGCTATTTCCGGCAGATTATTTATGTCTTCCTTAGTAAAGACAGAACCAAAGTAGTTATTCAATTGGTCTGCCATGTCCTTGTTCCCCATGATCAATTCACCTGTTTCTGACTACAAGGGACCTACATTTGTTTTAACTAATCTTTTTCTCTTCACATATGTATAAAAACTTTTGCAGTCAGTTTTTATGTTCCCTGACAGTTTTCTTTCATAATCTATTTTCCCTTTCCTAATTAAGCCCTTTGTCCTCCTCTGCTGGTCTCTGAATTTCTCCCAGTCCTCTGGTATGCTGCTTTTTATGGCTAATTTGTACGCATCATTTTTGCAGCTCTACCCATACCGATTCCACATCTAATGTCCTTCCTTTCTATTGCATAAATCTCCTCTCTAACCAGCAACGCTACCCCACCTCCTTTTCCTTTCTGTCTATCCCTCCTGAATATTGTATATCCCTGGATGTTCAGCTCCCAGCCTTGGTCACCCTGGAGCCATGTCTCCGTGATCCCAACTATATCATATTCATTGATAACTGTCTGCGCATTCAACTCATCCACCTTATTACGAATGTTCCTTGCATTGAGACACAAAGCCTTCAGGCTTGTTTTTACAACACTCTTACCCCTTATACAATTATGTTGAAAAGTGGCCCTTTTTGATTTTTGCCCTGGATTTGTCTGCCTACCACTTTTATTTTTCACCTTGCTACCTATTGCTTCTACCCTCATTTTACACCCCTATGTCTCTCTGCTCTTCCACCCATCCCCCTGCCACGTTAGTTTAAATCCTCCCCGACAGCACTAGCAAACACTCCCCCAAGGACATTGGTTCCATTCCAGCCCAGGTGCAGACCGTCCTGTTCGTACTGGTCCCACCTCCCCCAGAACTGGTTCCAATGCCCTAGAAATTTGAATCCCACCCTCTTGCACCATTTTTCAAGCCACGTATTCATCTGCATTATCCTCCTATTCCTACTCTGACTAGCACGTGGCACTGGTAGTAATCCAGAGATTATTACCTTTGAGGTCCTACTTTTAAGTTTATCTCCTAGCTCCCTAAATTCACCTTTTAGGACCTCATCCCGTTTTTTGCCAATATCGTTGGTGCCAATGTGCACCATGACAACTGGCCGTTCACCCTCCCTCTCCAGAATGTTCTGCAGCCGTTCAGTGACATCCTTGACCCTTGCACCAGGGATGCAACATACCATCCTGGAGTCTCGTTTGCGGCTGCAGAAACGCCTATCTATTCCCCTTACAATTGAATCCCCTATTACTATAGCCCTTCCACTCTTTTTCCTTCCCTCCTGTGCCGCAGAGCCACCCATGGTGCCATGAACTTGGCTGCTGCTGCCTTCCCCTGATGAGCCATCTCCCCCAACAGTATCCAAAATGGTATATCGGTTTAGGAGGGGGATGACTGCAGGGGACTCCCGCACTACCTGCCTACTGCTACGCTGGCTAATGACCACCCGTTCCCTTTCTGTCCGCTTAACTTTTACCTGCGGTGTGGCCCACTCACTCTACGTGCTATTCACGACTTTCTCAGCATCGGGGATGCTCCAGTATGAATCCAACCGCAGCTCCAATCGTCCAATGCGGTCTGCCAGGAGCTGCAGCTGGACACACTTCCTGCAAACGTAGTCACCAGGGACACCGACCATATCCCTGGTCTCCCACATGTTGCAGGATGAGCGAACCATGGGGCCGATCTCAACTGACATGGCTTGGCCCCAAAGTAAATCAACTCCCTCACACTATAAAAATCTTAATCCTTCAAACTGTACCTTTACTAAAAAGTACTGTCCCCTTAACTCACTGTCCCCTTAACTCACTGTCCCCTTAACTCACTGTCCCCTTAACTCACTGTCGCCTTAACTCGCTGTCCCCTTAACTCACTGTACCCCTTAACTCACTGTACCCCTTAACTCACTGTACCCCTGAACTCACTGTAGCCCTGAACTCACTGTAGCCCTGAACTCACTGTAGCCCTGAACTCACTGTACCCCTTAACTCACTGTCCCCTTAACTCAATGTACCCCTTAACTCACTGTACCCCTTAACTCACTGTACCCTTAACCAGAAAGCAGAAATGCAAACATGGGGTTGCTCCCAATCAGCTGCTTCCACTTGTCCGCTTCCAAAAATCAGCGGCTTCCACCAGACCACTTCCTTTGAAGTGTGCTGGAACGTTACAGATTGGGTCCTCCTCTCGCTCCAACGGCTCCTGGGCCTCTGTGGATCAAAGCCCCGCGCTCGAATTTTAAACTCACCGCCAGGAAACTCCTCCTCTCGCTCCAACGGCTCCTGGGCCTCAATAAGATCCCCTCTCATTCTTCTACGTGGATAGGTGGGAAATGGGCCAAACGCAGGCACATAGGATTGGGTAGATGTGGTATCTTGGCCAGAATGGACAAGTAGAGACAACATCCGTGGTCAGGATCGAACTCAGGTCTCCGGCGCTGTGAGGCAGCCACTCTACTGCTGCACCACCGTGCCACCCCCAAATCGCGTGTTTTTCTGTCCCAACTCTGGAGTTCAGAAGGAAGAGAGGGCATCTTATTGAAACATATAAGATTATTAAGGGTTTGGGCATGCTAGAGGCAGCAAACATGTTCCCGATGTTGGTGGAGTCCAGAACCAGGCGCCACATAGTTTAAGAATAAGGGGTAAGCCATTTAGAACGGAGATGAGGAAACACTTTTTCACACAGAGTTGTGAGTCTGTGGAATTCTCTGCCTCAGAGGGTGGTGGAGGCCGGTTCTCTGGACACTTTTCAAGGGAGAGCTGGATAGGGCTCTTAAAAAAAATAGCAGAGTCAGGGGATATGGGGAGAAGGCAGGAACGGGGTACTGATTGGGGATGATCAGCCATGATCACATTGAATGGTGGTGCTGGCTCGAAGGGCCGAATGGCCTACTCCTGCACCTATTGTCTATTGTCTAATCTACAGGGAGACCTGGATCAGATCGAGCAAGTTGGCGCCCTGCCTGAGGAAGGCCATTCTTTGGCTACCAATAGCAACCACAAACACTGCCCTTCCCTGGTGAGTTCACCTCCATTTCATTTTGTAGTGGACTAACCACAAAACTTTAAAAAAATAAATAAAATTAAAAAATATATAGTAAGGGCCCAGCAGTAGAGTTGCTGCCTTACAGCGAATTCAGTGCCGGAGACCCGGGTTCGATCCAGACTACGGGTGCTGTCTGTACGGAGTTTGCACATTCTCCCCGTGACCTGTGTGGGATTTCTCTGAGATCTTCGGTTTCCTCCCACACTCCAAAGACGTGCAGGTTTGTAGGTAAATTGGCTTGGTAAATGTAAAAATTGTTCCTAGTGTGTGTAGGATAGTGTTAATGTGCGGGGATCGCTGGTTGGCACGGACCCGGTGGGCCGAAGGGCCTGTTTCCGCGCTGTATCTCCAAACTGAATTAAACTAAGTGCTGGAATAACTCGGCAGGACAGGTAGCATCTCTGGGTAGAGAGAAAACCGGTCACGGGGAGAACGTGAAAACTCCGTGCTGACAGCACCCGTAGTCGGTATCGAACCCGGGTCTCTGGCGCTGTGAGGCAGCAACTCTGCAGCATGGAAGCTTCAGGCCCGGTGCTGAGTCCAGGCTGCAGGTAAGGCGATGGCTGCGGGCTGCTGGAGGAGGGCGGTGGAGTGGCCAGGATCAGCGGGCAAAGCGTGGGAGGTCCCGGTGGGCGGATGGTTGGTGGGACGGCGAGGTTCGACGGGTCCGGTGAGGCAGCGAGGTGAGTAGGCCCCGGTGCCGTGCGGAGGTGGGTAGGCCAAGGTGTGGCGGGAAGGTGGGTAGGCCCCGGTGTGGCGCGGAGGTGGGTAGGCCCCGGTGCGGGGCGGAGGTGGGTAGGCCCCGGTGTGGCGGGGAGGTGGATAGGCCCTGGTGTGGCGGGGAGGTGGGTAGGCCCCGGTGCGGCGCGGAGGTGGGTAGGCCCCGGTGTGGCAGGGAGGTGGGTAGGCCCCACCCCCACCCCATCCCACCCCCCCCCCCCCACCACCACACCACCAAAGCCTCCGGAATCGCAAGCACAGCACCACTGATGTTAGGGTTTGTATCAACGCCACTATGTCAAAAGTTTTATACACCTTGGTGGAGCGAGCCGAGGCCCCCCTAGATCTCGAGGCCTAAGCTTAAGCTTGTCTAGCTTATACGTAAATCCAGCCCTGCCTCTCATCATTCTAAACTCCAGAGTATACAAGCCCAGCCGCTCCATACTCTCAGCGTATGACAGTCCCGCCATCCCAGGAATTAACTTTGTATAGAAGCCCAGCCACTTCACTTTAATAGACAGAAATCACAACAAGATAGACAAAACATGAAATTAAAGCGACGAGTGGAAAGGATTGGGGATGTGCAAAGATTGGGATTGGGGAGGGGGGAGCCGGTCTCAGTCTACCCCACGACAGAAGGGGGAGGAGTTGTACGGTCTGATAGCAACAGGGAAGAAGGATCTCCTGTGGCGTTCTGTGCTGCATCTTGGTGGAACCAGTCTGTTGCTGAAGGTGTTCCTCAGGTTGACCAGTGTGTCACGGAGGGGGGTGAGCTGTATTGTCCAAAATGCTATACGATACCACACACAAATATCCATCTCTCCCCGCGTTCGCTTCCGCTTGGAGCCGGCGCTTCTCCCCTTAGACTCCGCCAAACAAACGCACACACACACACGCACACCATGTCCGGCAGATCGGTGCGGGCCGAGACCAGGAGCAGGGCGAAGGATGACATCAAACGGGTCATGGCAGCAATGGAAAAAGTCGAGCCCAAATATCACCTATTCCTTCTCTCTGGAGATGCTGCCTGATCCGCTGAGTTACTCCAGCCTTTTGTGTCTGTCTTCGGTTTAAACCAGCATCTGCAGTTCCTCCATTTACAAGGTATGTGCCGTTTTAACTGAATGCATAACTGAAGTCGGGTCGGGGTTACTAAAATGGCGGAGGTTACGCTCCGTTGCGTACTACACGTCAGCCCATTGGATTTTGCAGGAGTGGACCATTTTGCTCTGCTCCATGATCTTTGACCTCACCTTCTCCGTTGCTCTAGCGCACTGAGGTCCTCCTTGAAGAGCGGGAAGAGGTCCGTTCAACAGAAGCTGATGATGATGAAGAGGTATGTCTGTCTGTCCAGCTGCTAACGAGATCTAAGTGCCTATTGTGCCTCCTGGCATGTAGGGCAGCAAGGAAGGTCCTCCACTCCTGTATGTTCTGGGCTAGCTTCTGGACACTACCTCAGGTCAGGTCCATTGTTTTCATTTCCTCCTCTACAGTTCGACGCCAGGTGGTTTTGTGTCTCCCTCTTTTCCTTTTCCCTTCCGGTGTCCAGTGCAGGGCTATTCTTGGGATGCTGTCTGGTTCTCTTCGGCTATCACCGTTGACATTCGTCCCAGCATCTGTCGATAGCCCTGGAAGTCCATCACGCCCAGGAGTGTTGAATGCTTCGGTTGCTGTTTCCGTAAGGCAAGGCAAGGTAAGTTTATTTGTATAGCACCTTTCAACCACAAGGTAATTCAAAGTGCTTTACATAAAACATTTAAAGCATTTGAAAGAAACACATATAAAATGACATTTAGATATAAAATGATTATTAGATTATTCAGATAAAATAATTACAAAATTAAAAGCAATCAAATAAAATATTTAAAATGGAATAAAACCAGGAATAGAAGTTACAGTGCAGTATAGGTAATTAATAAATTGTATTGTTTACTGAAAGGCAGCGGCAAACAGAAAAGTCTTCAGTCTAGATTTAAAAGAGCTGAGAGCTGCAGCAGACCTGCAGTTTTCTGGGAGTTTGTTCCAGATATGTGGTGCATAAAAACTAAATGCTGCCTCTCCATGTTTAGTTCTGACTCTGGGGACACAGAGCAGACCTGTCCCAGACGATCTGAGAGGTCAGGGTGGTTCGTAGCTAAGCAGAAGATCAGAAATGTATTTTGGCCCTAAACCATTCAGTGCTTTGTAAACCAACAGTAGTATTTTGAAATCAATTCTTTGACAGACAGGAAGCCAGTGTAAAGACCTCAGAACTGGAGTAATGTGATCTACTTTTTTGGTCTTAGTGAGGAGTCGAGCAGCAGTGTTCTGAATTAACTGCAGCTGTCTGATCGACTTTTTAGGGAGACCTGTAAAGACACTGTTACAGTAGTCGAGCCTGCTGAAGATAAATGCATGGACAAGTTTTTCCAAATCCTGCTGAGACATAAGTCCTTTAATCCTTGATATATTCTTTAGGTGATAGTAGGCTGACTTTGTGACTGTTTTTATGTGGCTGTTGAAGTTCAGGTCTGAGTCCTTGACTACTCCTAAGTTTCTGGCTCGGTTTGTTGTTTTTAGCATTACTATTTGAAGCTGGGTGCTAACTTTTAATCGTTCTTCCTTGGCTCCAAAAACAATTATTTCAGTTTTTTCTTTGTTTAATTGGAGAAAATTCTGGTTCATCCAATCGTTGATTTGCTCAATGCATCTACTCAGTGCTTGTATTGGACTATAGTCTCCTGGTGATATTGTTATGTAGATTTGTGTGTCGTCTGCGTAACTATGGTAACATATTTTGATGTTTTTCATGATCTGAGCCAGTGGAAGCATGTAGATGTTAAACAGAAGAGGCCCCAGAATGGAGCCCTGGGGAACTCCACATGTAATTTTTGCACGCTCAGATGTGTAATTACCTATAGACACAAAGTAGTCCCTGTCCTTCAAGTAGGATTCAAACCATTGTAATGCTGTGCCCGAAAGTCCCACCCAGTTTTCCAGACAGTCTAGTAATATGTTGTGATCGACTGTGTCGAATGCAGCACTGAGATCTAGTAATAACTAAGACTGAAATTTTGCCATTGTCTGTGTTTAAGTGAATGTCATTGAAGACCTTAACAAGAGCCGTCTCGGTGCTGTGGTGTGGTCTAAATCCTGACTGGAAGACATCAAAACAGCTGTTCATTAACATGAAATTGTTCAGCTGCTTAAAAACAGCTTTTTCAATGATTTTACTGAGAAATGGGGGGTTTGATATTGGTCTGTAATTGTTCAGTAGTGAAGTGTCAAAGTTCTTCTTTTTTAAGAGAGGCTTGATAACAGCAGTTTTCAGGGCTTGTGGGAAGACACCTGAGAGAAGGGACGTGTTTACAATCTGTAGAAGGTCTGAGGTCATGCAGTTTGATACACCTTTGAGAAGGCCTGTTGGTAGAATATCGAGGCAGCAGGAGGAGGATTTCAAATGTTGTACAATGTCCTCCAAGGTTTTATGGTTAATAACATAAAATTGTGTCATGGTATTTGAATTGATTATAAGTGGACACATGGACAACACATGTCCTGCATCTGATGTGGAGGCACTGACTGCTTGCCTAATTTTCTGAATTTTGTCGGTGAAGAAGGAGGCAAATTCATTACAGGCCCTTGTGGAAAGCAGTTCAGGGGCTACTGACACAGGAGGGTTTGTTAGCCTGTCGACAGTAGTAAACAAGGCCCGTGCATTATTATTGTTTTTGGCAATGATGTCAGAGAAGAACGATTGCCTTGCATTTCTCAGTTCCAAGTTGTAGATGCGAAGTCTTTCCTTATAGATGTAAAAGTGAACCTGGAGATTTGTTTTCCGCCACCGTAACATAGTTGTTTTATGAGACAGGGTTGTTAGCCCTGTGCTCAATCACCAACCTGGAGATCGCTCTTCGTCTCGCCTCTACCCTTCGACCTGTCCGGCATGGGAGACCCTAACAGGAGACGAATCTCCCGCTGGCATAGCTCCAGGGGTCAGTGAGACACACAAGCTCCCTGACCATGATTCAGATTCAGATTCAACTTTATTGTCATTGTGCAGTGTACAGTACAGAGACAACGAAATGCAGTGAGCATCTCCCTAGAAGAGCGACATAAATATGAGCAATAAATAAATCTAATAAATCCTGGTGGGAGGAGTGTCCGGGGGGGGGGTGATTGACAGTCACCGAGGTACAGTGTTGAGTAGTGTAACAGCCGCAGGGAAGAAGCTGTTCCTGAACCTGCTGGTCCGGCAACGGAGAGACCTGTAGCGCCTCCCGGATGGTAGGAGGGTAAACAGTCTGTGGTTGGGGTGAGAGCAGTCCTTGGCGATGCTGAGCGCCCTTCGCAGACACGCTTGCTTTGGACAGACTCAATGGAGGGGAGTGAGAAACCGGTGATGCGTTGGGCGGTTGCTTTCCGGTCGGAGACAGAGCAGTTGCCATACCATACTGTGATACAGTTGGTAAGGATGCTATCGATGGTGCAGCGGTAGAAGTTCACCAGAATCTGAGGAGACAGATGGACCTTCTTTAGTCTCCTCATGAAGAAGAGACGCTGGTGAGCCTTCTTGACCAGAGTTGAGGTATTGTGGGTGCAAGAGAGGTCATCGGAAATGTTGACCCACAGGAACCTGAAGCTGGAAATTCGTTCCACCTCCGTCCCGTTAATGTGGATGGGGTTGTGCGTGCAGCCCCTAGACTTCCTGAAGTCTACAATGAGCTCCTTGGTCTTCTTGGAGTTAAGGGCCAGGTTGTTGTCAGTGCACCATGCTGCTAGGAGCTGGACCTCCTCCCTATAGGCCGACTCATCGTTGTTGCTGATGAGGCCAATCACCATGACAAGGTTGCAATCCAACAGGGCAGCCAATCCACAAAGTGTCCTTTAAGGATGGACACAAAAGGAGGGAAGGAATGAGTGATCTTTCGGATCGAGACCCCTCCTTTCGAAACCCTGCTCCATAGACCCAAGTCGTACCTCCATCTCTTGTTCCACGGAGATTTGAGTCCAGCCAAGTTCATCCTTTGGCCATTCCAGAGCAGAGGTGAAGCAGTAGAAATAGATAATAGACAATAGGAAATAAACAATAGGAAATAGACAATAGATAATATACAATAGATAATAGACAATAGACAATAGGTGCAGGAGTAGGCCATTCGGCCCTTCGAACCAGCACCGCCATTCAATGTGATCATGGCTGATCATCCCCAATCAGTACCCCGTTCCTGCCTTCTCCCCATATCCCCGGACACCGCTATCTTTAAGAGCCCTATCTAGTTCTCTCTTGAAAGTATCCAGAGAACCGGCCTCCACCGCCCTCTGAGGCAGAGAATTCCACAGACTCACAACTCCCTGTGTGAAAAAGTGGTTCCTCGTCTCCGTTCTAAATGGCTTACTCCTTATTCTTAAACTGTGTGACCCCTTGGTTCTGGACTCCTCCAACATCGGGAACATGTTTCCTGCCTCTAGCGTGTCCAGACCCTTAACAATAGCCCGGTTACATCCAAATAGCCCGGTTACATCCACTAGTTAGCCACGGGTGGTGCAGCGGTAGAGTTGCTGCCTCACTGCGCCGGAGACCCGGGTTCGATCCCGAGTACTGCTATGAGAATGCAGGGTGACTTGGACAGGTTGGGGGAGTGGGCAGATGCATGGCAGATGCAGTTTAATGCGGATAAATGTGAGGTTATCCACTTTGGTAGCAAAAACAGGGAGGCAGATTACTATCTACATGGCGTCAAGTTGGGAAAAGGGGAAGTACAATGGGATCTAGGGGTCCTTGTACATTAGTCTATGAAAGTAAGCATGCAGGTACAGCAGGCAGTGAAGAAAGCCAATGGCATTTTGGCCTTTATAACAAGAGGAATCGAATATAGGAGCAAAGAGGTCCTTCTGCAGTTGTACAGGGCCGTAGTGAGACCACACCTGGAGTATTGTGTGCAGTTTTGTTCCCCTAATTTGTGGAAGGACATTTTTGCTGTTGAGGGAGTGCAGCGTAGGTTTATAAGGTTGATTCCCGGGATGGCGGGACTGTCATGTGCTGAGAGAATGGAGCAGCTGGGCTTGTACACTCTGGAGTTTAGAAGGTTGAGAGGGGATCTCATTGGAAACATATAAGATTGTTAAGGGTTTGGACACGCTAGAGGCAGGAAACATGTTCCCGATGTTGGGGGAGTCCAGAACCAGGGGCCACAGTTTAAGAATAAGGAGTAAGTCATTTAGATCTGAGACGAGGAAACACTTTTTCTCACAGAGAGTGGTGAGTCTGTGGAATTCTCTGCCTCAGAGGGAGGTGGAGGCCGGTTCTCTGGATACTTTCAGGAGAGAGCTAGATGGGGCTCTTAAAGATAGCGGAGTCAGGGGATATGGGGAGAAGGCAGGAACGGGGTACTGATTGGGGATGATCAGCCATGAACACATTGAATGGCGGTGCTGGCACCAAGGGCCGAATGGCCTACTCCTTCGTCTGTTGTCTATTGTCTATTGTATCTGAAACTGTTTCCACACTGTATCTCCAAATTGAACAAATCTGCCTTTTGACTCCATCTCTTCAACAAGTTTGTATGTTTGTCTGAAGAAGGGTTTCGGCCCGAACCGTTACCTATTTCCTTCGCTCCATAGATGCTGCTGCACCCGCTGAGTTTCTCCAGCATTTTTGTGTACCTTCGATTTTCCAGCATCTGCAGTTCCTTCTTTAAAAAGTTTGTATGTTAATTGGCTTCTGTAAATTGTAAATTGTCCCGTGGGGGTGTGGGTGGGTGTGACTGGGTGTTGGTGTCTGTGGGTGTGTGTGATAGTGTTCGTGTGCGGGGTATCGCTGGTCGGCGCGGACTCAATGGGCCTGTTTCCACTCCCTGTCTTGAAAGTCTCAAGAAACTCCATAAAGATCCCTGTCACGGTTTATGCCGAACAGCTCCCAGGGACGCATTCAGAGACTGACATCGAGTGCTGCTGGAAGGGTCATCAACTCGGTGAAAGACGCTCTTTGGTCTGCCCGAACTTTGTTCACAACCCAGCAGAGCGAGATGTCCGTCAGGGAATGTTGTCGACCGGCCCGCTGTAGACTGCAGGAGTACGTGCTGAGGGACGCACTGAAGCTCAGTGCAGCCAACGCCAAGGCTCGGTGGGGAAGGAGCACAGTCTAGGGTCCTTCCGCTGCTGGACATGGGTGGAAGGGTGTGATGGAGACGCCCCTCTATATAAGGGAAGGGGGCCACATGAGTGGCAAGGGTACGGGATACATTAGTGCAATGTGTGTAAACAGTATTAGAAACACAGAAAATAGGTGCTGGTGGAGGCCATTCGGCCCTTCGAGCCAGCACCGCCATTCATTGTGATCATGGCTGATCGTTCCCAATCAACAACCCGTGCCTGCCTTCTCCCCATATCCCTTGATTCCACTAGCCCCTAGAGCTCTATCTAACTCTCTCTTAAATCCATCCAGTGATTTGGCCTCTACTGCCCTCTGTGGCAGGGAATTCCACAATTTTACAACTCTCTGGGTAAAAACGTTTTTTCAGACCTCAGTCTTAAATGGCCTCCCCTTTATTCTAAGACTGTGTGGCCCCTGGTTCTGGACTCGCCCAACATTGGGAACATCTTTCCTGCATCTAGCTTGTGCAGTCTTTTTATAATTTTATATGTTTCTATAACACTACCCCCCACCCCCCACTCATCCTTCTAAACTCCAGTGGAATACAAGCCAAGTGTTTTCAATCTTTCCTCATATGACAGTCCTGCCATCCCAGGGATGAATTTTGTGAACCTACGCTGCACTGCCTCAATCACAAGGATGTCCTTCCTCAAATGAGGAGACCAAACCTGTACACAATACTCCAGGTGTGGTCTCGCCAGAGCCCTATACAACTGCAGAAGTACCTCTTAACTCCTATACTGAAATCCTCTAGTAATGAAGGCCAACGTTCCATTAGCTTTCTTCACTGCCTGCTGTACCTGCACACCAAATTTCAGTGACCGGTGTACAAGGACACCCAGGTCTCGCTGCACCTCCCTCTTACCTAACCTAACCTGACCATTGAATGTATAGCCTCCGAGAATGTAGGATGAATTATTATTTTTTGCACAGTTCCTGTGTTCTATATATTGATTACTTGAATAAAGTCTATTTTGAATTTTTTTTTTTAAACTAACACTATCTCTGCAGGTGTCTGTTAACAAGGGACGACACGACAGGCTGGGTGAAGAAGATTTGAACGATACCCTTGAATATCTATCTAACAACATCCAGGTCGATCGCCCCCCTGTCTCCGAATCCAACCCGTGAATCTCTGTCGGTGAATCCCGTATCAGCGGAAAAATCCTTCGCCAATTTGTCATCACTTCTTTTTGGTAAATTAATTAAAAAATGAGTTGGTGAAAATCTCTCTCATTTGGTTTGGAGGCTTGAATTTCCCAGATCTGAAACCGGGTTTTTCACCCACCAGGAGGCCAGTTAAAGATGGGGGTATCGTGATGGTACTATGGTAGTAGACGTTTATACATCGACGAGACCAAACGTAGACTGGGCGATCGCTTCGCACAACACCTCCGCTCGATTCGCATTAACCAAACTGATCTCCCGGTGGCTCAGCACTTCAACTCCTCCTCCCATTCTGAATCTGACCTTTCTGTCCTGGGCCTCCTCCATGACCAGAGTGAGTCCCACCCCAAATTGGAGGAGCAGCACCTCATATTTCGCTTGGGCAGTTTACACCCCAGCGGTATGAACATTGACTTCTCCAATTTCAGGTAGTCCTTGCTTTCTCCTTCTTTCCCCTCCCCTTCCCAGCTCTCCCACAGCCCACTGTCTCCACCTCTTCCTTTCTTCTTCCCGTCGCCCCCCCCCATCAGTCTGACCCAAAACGACAATAGACAATAGGTGCAGGAGTAGGCCATTCGACCCTTCGAGCCAGCACCACCATTCAATGTGATCAAGGCTGATCACCCACAATCAGTACCCCGTTCCTGCCTTCTCCCCATATCCCCTGACCTCACTATCTTTAAGAGCCCTATCTAGCTCTCTCTTGAAAGTATCCAGAGAACCGGCCTCCACCACCCCCTGAGGCAGAGAATTCCACAGACTCGCAACTCTCTGTGTGAAAAAGTGTTTCCTCGTCTCCATTCTAAATGGCTTACCCCTTATTCTTAAACTGTATGGCCCCTGGTTCTGGACTCCCGCAACATCGGGAACACGCGTGTCCAAACCCGTAATAATCATATGTTTCAATAAGATACCCTCTCATCCTTCTAAACTCCAGAGTGTACAAGCCCAGCCGTTCCATTCTCTCGGCATATGACAGTCCCGCCATCCCAGGGATTAACCTGGTGAAGCTACGCTGCAGTCTCTCAATAGCAAGAATGTCCTTCCTCAAATTAGGGGACCAAAACTGCACACAATACTCCAGGTGCGGCCTCACTAGGGCCCTGTACAACTGCAGAAGGACCTCTAAGCTTCTATTCTCGACTCCTCTTGTTATTCTTGCTTCAAAGTCGTCTTGTTGAGTCTCATTGTCTGTAACTGGTTTTCACCGAGCCCGCAGCAAAAACGGCCTGTTTCCTTCATCATCCTTACTTTTCCCCGGGAGAAGGCAGGCACGGGTTATTGATTGGGGACGATCAGCCATGATCACAATGAAGGGCGGTGCTGGCTCGAAGGGCCGAATGGCCTCCTCCTGCACCTATTTTCTATGTTTCTATGAGGTCATAGGTAGGCCATGACGCAAGTCGTAAGTCAAGTCAAGTCACATTTATTTATATAGCACATTTAAAAAACAACTCGTTGGCCAAAGTGCTTTACATTTGTTATAAGAATAGTATAAACAAACAAACTACATAGATATTTACATATAGCCCTCGCTCGTGGCATCGAGTAGGTGACGCCGTTTTTTCTAGCCTGATGATAAATGTCCGCGAGTAAAAAAGGTCGTGGATTCGGTCGTGAAAGCGGGACAGGCCCTAGTCGTTTAATCGACCCTCTCTGTGGAAATTGTCCCCCAGGATTTTCGGGAGTGGATGAGAAAGTGAGATCACATAGAACGAGTGAGAACGGAGAGGGAGGGGGGGGGGGTGCGATCGCTGGTCTGCGTGGACTCGATTGGTCGAAGGGCCTGTGTCCGCGCTGTATCTCTCGACCAAACTAAAAGCTGGCTGATTAATAGGATTTATCTTCAAACGGGGAACGGGCAACGACTAAGGAAAAGTGCGAAGGCTCTGCCGGTGGGTGGGGGTGGGGCTAGTACGGGCAAGGTGGGGCCGAAGGGCCTCTTTCTGAGCTGTGTCATTGCGATTTTCGTTCTGATTTATTAATCGACGGTGCGGTCGTACCGAGCAACACCAGAATTTATTGCCCAACCTTATTGGCCAGTAAAGTGAGGAAGAAATCTTCAACCCCCCCCCCCCCCCCCGGTCATAAGATCATAAGAGATAGACAATAGGTGCAGGAGTAGACCATTCAGCCCTTCGAACCAGCACCGCCATTCAATGTGATCATGGCTGATCATCCCCAATCAGTACCCCGTTCCTGCCTTCTCCCCATATCCCCTTACTCCGCAATCTTTAAGAGCCCTATCCAGCTCTCTCTTGAAAGTATCCAGAGAACCGGCCTCCACCACCCTCTGAGTCAGAGAATTCCACAGACTCACAACTCTCTGTGTGAAAAAGTGTTTCCTCGTCTCCGTTCGAAATAGCTTATTCCCTTATTCTTAAACGGTGGCCCCTGGTTCTGGACTCCCCCAACGTCGGGAACATGTTTCCTACCTCTTGCCTGTCCACGCCCTTAATAATCTTATGTGTTTCAATAAGATGCCCTCTCATCCTTCTAAACTCCAGAGTGTACAAGCCCTGCCGCTCCATTCTCTCAGCAAACGTCAGTCCTGCCATCCCGGGAATTAACCTGGTGAACCTATACCATTTTGCTACCCACAGGGCCCTAGTGGAATCAAGGAATATGGGGAGAAGGCAGGAACGGGGTACTGATTGGGGATGATCCGCCATGATCACATTGAATGGCAGTGCTGGCTTGAAGGGCCGAATGGCCTATTCCTGCACCTATTGTCTATTGTGACTATAAACTCAACTAAACCAGGCCAGAGCAACAAGTCAAACACAATCACATCAACCAGCCAACAGTTTACAATAGACAATAGTGGCAGGCAGCAGTGTTGGGAGAGAGCTCCAAGTACACAGCCCCCTGTATGAAGCATCGCAGGGAGATAGGGCGGGGGGGAAGGGGGAGGAGGGAAGTGACGGGGGGAGAGAGAGAAGAGAGAGGGGGGAGAGAGGCGTTTTCTTTTTGCATTTAAAAACCCACTTGAGAATGATGGGCGATCTTAAAATTTTACAGCCAGATTTATCACTTCTGAAACTTTTTTGATGCCAAAGGAATCAAGAAAAAACACAAATAATGCCTTAATGGTGATGAAATGCAGTGAGCAAACGCGATACTTCCCAATATTTTCAATCTCGATATCTGCACGGCCAATGTTCGCCAAGCACTTTACCTGTTGTCCCTTCAGCTCTCGCTTCCATCTACCGTCATTTCTCCTCACTTTCGGAATTCTGTAGTAGGATAAATGTCTCTCACGCTTATCCCGATTTCCATAATTATTTACAGCGCAAAAATTGACCATTTCGGCGGGTTTTAGCGGACCCGCTACGCTGGAAGCAATGGTCAGTGCTTACCTGCAGTTCATCGCATGTACTCCAGTTGGCGTAGCGTAGCAACAGTACGGGTCATGGGTCGTGACCGGACTGCCGTGCAACCTCCCTATACGTGTGTGTGTGTGTGGGTCTGTGAGTGCGTCTGTGTGTGTGTGTGTGTGTCTGTGTGTGTGTGTCTGTGTGTGTGTGTTTGAGTCTTTGTGTGTGCGTGAAAGTCTGTGTGTGTGTCTGTGTGTGTGTGTGAATCTGTGTGTGTGTGTGTCTGTGTGTGTGAATCTGTGTGTTTGTGTGTGAGTCTGTGTGTGTGTGTGAAAGTCTGTGTAAGTGTGAGTGTGTGTGTGTGTGAGTGTGTGTGTGTGTCTGTGTATGTGTGTCTTGGTTCTTGGTTCTTGACTTCTTGGTCCTCCAAAATATTCCAAATGGAATTTAAACTGGAGGTGGTGGAGGGAGGACTTAAGCCAGAAAGGTTTTTTGGGAAGAAAGAGCTACCTTAAATTTAGTTGCATCTCGTTGGGTAACTATAGTAGGGTGGAGATTATTCCATGCTTTAATTGTGCGGGGGAAGAATGAATTGCTGTACACATCTGTCTTGGTAGCTGGAATCACAAATTGGATCGAATGCCCTCGTCTGCTTCTAATTGGTTTGGGTTTGGTGTAGGTCTTGTAATCTATGTCGAGCTGACCATTTAAAATTTTGTAAAAACAGGTCAAACGGTGAGCTTCACGTCTGTCTTGGAGAGGGTTCCACCCCAGAGAATTCAGAAGTTTCTGTGTGTATGTGTGTCTGTGTGTCTGTGTGAGTGAGTCTGTGTGTGTGTCTGTTTGAGAGTCTGTGTGTGTGTGTGTGTGTGTGTGTGTGTGTGAGTGTGATTGAGAGTGTGTGTGTGTATATGTGTGTGTGTGAGTCTATGTGTGTGTCTGTGTGTGAGTCTGTGTGTGTGTGTGTGTGTGTGTGTCTGAGGATCTGTGTGTGTGACTGAGAATCAGTATGTGTGTGTGACAGTCTATGTGTTTGAGAGTCTGTGTGTGTGTGAGTGAGTATGTGTGTGTGTGTGTGTGAGTCTGTGTGTGTGTGTGAGAGTGTGAGTGTGTGTGTGTGAGTGTGTGTGTGTATATATGTGTGTGAGTCTGTGTGTGTGTGTGTGAGTCTGTGTCTGTGTATGTGTGTGAGTTTGTGTATGTGTGTGAGAGTCTGTGTCTGTGTGTGTGTGAGTGTGTGTGTGTGAGTCTGTGTGTGTGTGTGTGAGTGTCTGTGTGTGAGAGTCTGTGTGTGTGTGTGAGTCTGTGTGTGTGTTTGAGAGTCTGTGTGTGTGAGTGTCTGTGTGAGGTGGAGGGTGTGTGTGTGATCAACAAATAACAAATATTACAAATAATATAGTTGTTCGTAGTTCAGAGCTTATTTGTTGTTTAATTTTTGATTTGATTTGATTTTGATTCAATTTATTGTCATTGCACTTTCCAGTGCAACGAAATGGCTTAGCCTGCAGTCATAACATAGAACAAACAACAAAAACACACACCCAACACAGTTCAACATCCACCACAGCGAGTCCACCAGGCACCTCCTCACTGTGATGGAAGGCAAAAAGTCCCAAAGTCCACGTCTCCTCCCTCCCTGCCCTCCCTCTGCGCTGAGGCGATGCAGGCCTCCGATGTTGTGACCCCGCCGGGCGATGGTAAGCAAGTCCCGCGGCCGAACCCGAACGGGCCGGTTCAAACTCCGCGGCCCGAAGCTGCCGAAGCTGCCGCCCTCCAGTCCAGCGGACGCAGCTGTTGTTGCCAGTGACCTGTGAGCTCCCGACGATGTGGTCCACTGGCCCTCGCCGAGCCTCCGAGGCTCCGAAGTCGGGTCGGAAGTCGGGTCGCAACGCCACCACAGCCCAGAAGTCGGCCAGCCCCGCGCTGGCAAGTCCCGGCTGGCTCTGCCTCCCGAGCCCCGAGGTCGGTCCCAGTTGGAGGCCGCCAGCTCCGCGATAGGCCTCAGAGCAGACGGAGACAGAGACGGGGGACACGGCAAGAAAGGTCACATCCCCCCCGAAGGAAGAGCCAAAAACATGCTTCTCCCACCCCCACCACACACATACACAACTAAAATAAACCAAAACAAACCGCAACAACGGGACAAAAGAAAACAAAAAAAGAAAAGACAAACGGACTGCAGGCGAGCCGCAGCTGCAAGGCAGCGCCGCCACTTCCGGTTTAATACCATAATGGCTATCAGGAAGCAGCTGTTCCTCAATGTGGATGTTACAGTTTTCAGTTGACAAAAGTCGGACGTGATTCCAGAAGTCGGGCATAAGTCAGTCAGTCCACAAGCCGTGATTCAGTCGTCAGTCCAGAGGCCATGAGTGAGTCAGTCACTCCAGAGACCATGAGTTAGTCCCAAGAGTCATTCACATTTTAAACTTTAATAAATCCTTTTTCCACTTTTCATGCCTGCGTGTTCTTCATCACAATGGGAACATAATGGCAGGAATGGATGCTCTGTGCGAGAGCCATTAAGAGTGCATGGGGGGAGGTTGTGGGGAGATAGACTGAATGCGTGGGGGGGAGGGGAATGGAAAGGAGCAGAGTGGGTAGGGGGTGAAGGAGCACGTGTGACTGAGTGAACTGCCAGCGTACCAGGCGTGAGTGACTGCACTGCCAGCCCACCAGCCGTGAGTGACTGCACTGCCAGCCCACGAGCCGCGAGTAAGTGAACTGCCAGCCCACCAGCTGCAAGTGACTGCACTGCCAGCCCACCAGCCGTGAGAGACTGCACTGCCAGCCCACCAGCTGCAAGTGACTGAACTGCCAGCACACCAGCCGTGAGTGACTGCACTGCCAGCCCACCAGCCATGAGTGACTGCACTGCCAGCCCAATAAGCCATTCACTCCACCCTCTCCCCCTTCTCTCTCACAGAGTCTGTCACCTGTTTTGGGCAGAATTTATGGCAGTTTCTCAGCTGCCGGCCTGCCAGGTCTGAGTGACTGTACTGCCAGGCCTCAGTGACTTCGCTGCCTGCCCTCAGTGACTGAGCTGCCAGCCCAAGAATCCATTCGTCCCACAATGTCTATACTACCCCTCTAGAAACCGGATCCTTCGGTCCACAACACCCATACTAGCGCAACAGAAAGCCACTGCCATCGCACTGGGCAGCAATATTGGAATTGGTGGAGAGGTGGAATATTGCGTTGGGTGACCAGCCCTCCCGTGTGATGATGGGACCCAACGGATCCCACTTATTCTAGTTAGGGATATTTTTTACATTTACCAAGCCAATTTTTTACATTTACCAATCCTTAGAGTGTGGGAGGAAACCGAAGATTTCCGAGAACATGCAAACTCCGTACAGACAGCACCCGTAGTCAGGATCGAACCCGGGTCACTGGCGCTGCATTCGCTGTAAGGCAGCAACTCTACCGCTGTGCCACCGTGACGGTCACGTGACCGCCCATATTCACCAGCTCCACGTCAGTGAAAATACTTTGAACCAGGAAGTGGCGGATTTAAAAATGGCTTTGAAACAGCAGGTCGAGAGTTTAACCGAGGAGGTAGTTTGTCCCGTCTGCCTGGATTTCTTCACCGATCCGGTGTCACTGGAGTGTGGGCACAACTTCTGCCGCTCCTGTACCACACAGAGTTGGGACAGGGAGGGGAGAAACTCCTGCCCGGAATGTAGAGAGGAGTTTACAGACCGCACCCTCAGGGTGAATCGGGCCTTGGCGAGACTGTCTGAGAAAGCTCGAGCACTGAGCCTGAATCTCAAAGCGAAGGAAAGTAAACTTCACTGCGAGAAACATCAGGAAGAACTGAAGCTGTTTGTGAAACGGACAAGAAACCGATCTGTTTGGTTTGTGCAGCTGGGCGGGAACACAAGTCTCACAGCTTTATTCCGGTAGATGAAGCTGTTGAAATCTACAAGGTAAAACAAAATGAACTTTGATCACATCATTGTGTAATCTTTTCTTTATTGTCTGACATTTTTATTCTCTGATCTGAAACCCAACCCCAGGAACAGGTGAAATCTACTTTCGAATCTCTCACAGAAAATAAATCAGAGATCGAGCAAATGGAGGAGAAACAGAAAGAGAGCATTTCTGGAGTTCAGGTGAGGCTTTGTACTATCGATTTAATTATTTTGTGTAGATTTGATCCCGATGATGCGTGTAATAATGGGCACCTCTATAGAGCTCAGTAGTCGAGGACCCGAGATCTTGGGAGCGGCTGGGCAGCCAAGGACCTTACTCCCTGGAGCGCAGGAGTCTGAAGAATGGTCTATTACAGGTGTATAATATCACGAAATGTTAGGGTGAATACTCAGTCTTTTAACCTGAGTAGGGCGTCCAGCATGCGAGGGCATAGGTTTAAGGTAAGAGGGTACATATTTAATACGGACATTAAGGGCAACTTTGTTAGTGAGTACATGGAATGAGCTACCAGGGGGAGGTAGTTGACTCAGGTACCATAACAATATTTAAAAGATATTTGAACAATTTCGTGGAGAGAAAATTTAGCACCATGTGGGCCAAATAGCGCAGATTGGACGGCTTGGTCGGTATCTAACACCCCTTGCTGTATGACTCCATGAAATCTGTCATTCTATGTGGTGCTGCTGTCTGCTAGTTCTGGTGACCTGGTTCTGTCCAGTGAGGGTTAACGAACACATGAAATTGAATAGGTTGCAGGGAATTGTACTGGGGAAATGGGAATGATGTGCTTGTACATTACTTTCACCAAATATTTCAGAATTATTAACACGAGCTCTTGAATTGCCAAGGTAATGAAAACTATGGATTAAATACAGGTAAATGGAATTAGTGCAGATACTTACAGAGCCCAGCATGGGCATGTTGATCCGAAGGGCCTATTTCTGCACTTCAGGACTCGAGATTCAGTAGCCAAATGTTATCATCCATGTTATGAGAAAACACAGCAGAGTGACATAATATATTGATTCTCATCTTTCATCTGACAGGAGGCGTCACGCAACCTTCAGTCACAGACCACATCCCAGTTTGCTGAACTGCACCAGATTCTCACTGAGAAAGAGCAGCGCGCACTCGGAAATATCCGGGAAGATGAGGCGAAGATTGTAAAAACAATGGAGAACAATCTTCTAGAGATACAAAAGAATTTAAATTCCATTCAGGAGGAACTCTCAAAGTTACAGGAACAGATAGACCACAAGGATGGCATGATATTTCTGAAGGTGAGGGGTTACACTACAGTTTGGTGAAACGAAAGTGCACAGTCACAAAATGGCGGGTTAAATTTCTGAAATAAATTCTGCATTTGAATGAATGAATGAATGAATGAATACGTTTATTGTCATTGCACAATACTGTGCAACGAAATTCCATTGCATCTCCTCCGGTTAAAAAATACAAACACGACAACCATTGACACATATGTACACTTATTAGTAAAAATAATAAATAAGTATTTAAAAACAATTTTAAAAGAATGTTGCATTTCTTGGAATTACATTTTGCTTCCCCAGTGTTCTCTGTTGGAATTAAGTTATTTTATCGCACATGGGTAGAAACTATTTTTTAGTCTACCTTCAGAGACCCGAATCGCCTCCCAGAGGGTAGCAGAGTGAAAAGGTGGTTGGCAGGGTGGGATGTGTCCTGCTTGATGTTTATGGCTCGGCGCAAGCATCGGGCCCTATATATATCATCCAAGAAGGGCAGTTGAGCGTTTGTGATGCTCTGTGCAGTTTTTATAACTCTCTGCAGCGCTCTCCTCTCAGCCACAGTGCAGCTAGCAAACCACACCAGGATGCCATAGGAGAGGATACTTTCCACGGCGCATCGGTAGAAGGACAGCAGCAGCGGCTGTGAGACGTTTGCTCTCCGCAGAGACCTCAGGAAATACAGCCGCTGCTGTGACTTCTTCACGAGAGTGACGGTGTTCATTTACCATTTGAGGTCCTGGGAGATGTTTATTCCCAGGAATTTAAAGCCAGTGACTCTCTCCACTATGTCTCCTTTGATGTATAGAGGAGCAGGTTCCTCTCTCCTCTTCCTCCTGAAGTCAACGACCAGTTCTTTTGTCTTTGATGGGTTGAGTACCAGGTTGTTTTTGGTACACCAGGCAGTCAGTTTTTGGACTTCATCTCTCTGGGCAGACTCGTCGTTGTTGTGTATCAGTCCCACTACATTCGTGTCGTCCGCAAACTTGATGATCCTGTTTGTACTGTGTGTTGGTGTGCAGTCATAAGTGTATATTGTATACAAGTTGGGACTCAGCACACAACCTTGTGGCGCTCCTGTGCTGAGCGTCAGGACTGGGGAGTAATTGGACCCCATCCTGACAGTCTGTGGGCGATCTGTTAAGAGGTCCTTAATCCATCTGCATGTGTTTGTATTGACACCCAGATCAGACAGTTTGTCCACCATTCTGCTGGGGATGATTGTATTAAATGCAGAACAAAGTCTACAAATAACATCCTCACATATGAGCCAGGACGCTCCAGATGTGTCAGTGCGGAATGTAGAGCTATGTTGATGGCATCTTCCGTTGACCTATTTGCTCTATATGCAAACTGATGCTGATCCAGGGTGGATGGGAGTGAGGACTTAATGTGGGCCAGGACCAGCCGTTCAAAACACTTCATCACAGTTGAAGTGAGAGCAACAGGTCTGTAGTCATTCAGGCTGGTAATGGATGTTTGTTTGGGTACAGGCACGTTAGTAGCAGTCTTGAAGCATTTAGGGACAGTGCACGTTGACAGAGAGAGGTTAAAGATGTCCCTAAGAACCTCCGCTAACTGGTCTGCACAGTCCCACAATACTCTCCCTGGGATGCCATCTGGGCCAGCAGCCTTCCTGGGGTTGACCCTGCGGAGTGCTCTTCTGACATCCTCCGTACTCACAGTGAGTGCCAGGTCGTCAGTGCTGGGTGCGGCTGCAGGTGGAGACTCCGCCTCATTCAGCTCAAAACGGGCGAAAAAGTGGTTGAGCTCCTCAGCTAGCGAGTTGTTATTGCTGCTGATGGTCGGCCCCCCCCTTGTCCTTGTAGTTGGTAAGTTGCTGAATGCCCTGCCAGACACGCCGAGGGTCCCTCTCGGCGTGTCTCGGCGTGAATTTACCAGTAATTCAGTACCGGGTCAATGTTCCGTCTGTTCCATCTACTCACCACATCCGACAATAATGGCCCAAATTCCAGGAATCCTCATGCATTTATCCCACTTCAACTTAAATTTATCTGCAATATTGTCTTCAGGCCACCCTGTGAGTTCCACGTTCTGTTTACTGCATTTCTTGTTAAAGTTATTAAAGGCCATCTTATACTTCAGCTTTGATTTTTGGGCTCCCCACAAGTAGTGATAATATTTCCAACCCCCACCCATTTAAATCCACCGCTGATCTTAAAATATTCCATCCCATTATCTCTGACATCTTCTCCAGATAAAATCCCACGACCTGCCAGGTCTTACTCGTAAGTTGCATACTCGCAGTTATTTTCATCGACATTCCTAATGCTTTCCCCCGTGTTCGATGTATCTACGACAATATCCACTTTCTGTCTGTGTGACAGCGGCAAAGAGTTGGGAAATGGGAATTTTCAGAGGGTTTTTTGTAGCAATTTGGTGAAATACCCGCTGTCGGGATCATAACGATCTATCTCAGTCTATTGAGATTTGTGTTTTATTTATTTCAGGAAGAAGCTGGTCGCAAGAGGAGGTAGGACATGCTTTTGACTGAAACAATGTATGTTTTTATAGTACAGCTGAGAAAAACAGCTAATGCTCAGTTTCTAACCAGCCGTAAAATATTTGCAGGGTTAGTGATGATTCCAAATCAATGTTGGTTGTAGATGGCGCGATGCCCATTGAAAAGTATGATCGCACCTTTTTCTACTACATGGCATTGAGAGAAACATCTGATCTCATCAACCAAGGTAAAACTAATACATTTCCCATTGTTCTTTTTTAAGACATCTTTATGCAATACTTATATGTGAAGATTAATGGTATTAATGGACCCTGGGGGAAGCATCACAGAGACAGATAGCGAAGTTTGTTTGCACTTGAACAAATCCTTGTTCCTGGGAGAATGGGTTTGCTGTGCTGGGTGAAATTGTGTAGACTAGGCCTGTGTAGTCGAGAGTTCAGGTGTATTAGCGGAGATCTCAGTGAAACACAAAGTCCTTACAGGGCTCAGTGGGCTGGATGCAGGGAGGATGTTTCCCCTGTCTGAGGGGTCTGGAGTCAGCAGAAACCCTCTCAGAATGTGGGCTGGACCATTTAGGACAGAGACATTACTGCACGCAGAGACTGGGCAACCTTTGGAATTCCCTGCACCGATGGCTGTGGATAATCAGTCATGCTGTGCTCTTGGTGCCAGAGAGCCATGGTTATACATTACAGAGTCAGGCCCTTCAGCCCATCGAGTCCATGTTCACCTTTTTTCCCAGCCACACAAATCCCATTTCCCCACATTAGATCTGTATTATTCTACACCTCGTTTGCTACATCGCAATGCCTCTTAGATGTAGTGATTACATCTGATTCCACCACCTCCTCTGGCAAAATATTCCAGGTATTAACAACTCTTTGTGTGAAGAAAACTGCGTCCTCCAGTATTGATATACCTGCATGAGAATAAGGTTTCGATGATCTATCCTGTGTCCTGCTGCAGACTTTGACAGACTTCCTTGGTATCCACAACATTACCCGTTCTACACAAACTTACAAGTCACACCTCCTACATTCACATCCAAGCCATGAAAATATAAAATAAACAGCAAAGGTTGCAGCACCGATCTCTGCTGCACACCACCAGTCACAGACCTCCAGGCAGCAAAATCATCCTTCTACCGCTACCTTCTACCTCCAACCACCAAGTCAATTGTAGGTCCATTTTACCAACTCGTCTTGGATCCCACCTGCATTCGATTTCTGGACCAGCCTTACATGCAAAACATTGTCAAGTCACTCAGTGAAGTTCATATATTGCTTCACAATGACATCAGAATGTTCTTGGTTGTACCGACGCACCAATTCCACTCTCTAGTAAAGAAAGCAAGTAAACAGTAGCAGATGGCCTCGCCCGTCCAGTCCACTCCCGTTCAGTATGATCACGCAACTCCACCCCACATGTCTACATCCTCTGTAACCACCTCTAGTTACCACTCACACCCATCTCCTCATCTTCCAATCTGCCTCTCCCTCGCCATCTACTGGCAAGATACTTAAATACCCGCCTTATTTCTCCATCTCCACCCGCAATGTCTCGTTCATCCTCACTTTCCGCATTCGTTTTCCCCGTTCGCACGCCTCGCCCCCTCCCGTTCCCGATAACCCGCGGAATTCCCCCTCTCCTGGCCGGTTGACAAACTCCCGGAAAGATGCCTGTTGTCCATTCGATGTGGTTGGGGTGAAACCCCGGGTAAGGTTTCAGTTGTCCGCCCGCTTGTGCCTGTGCCCGAGTCTCCCCCCGACCCCCTGGGACTCTCTGATTCTCTGCTTCTCCCCCCAGTCTCCGTCACGCTGGATGTGGAAACAGCGCATGCGCAGCTCGAGGTGTCTGAGGATCGGAAGAGGGTGAGACGGACCGGGACCCGGAGTAGTCTCCCTGACACCTGGAAGACGTTTACATACTGGGAGTGTGTGCTGGGATCGGAGGGATTCACATCGGGGAGACATTACTGGGAGGTGGAGGTGGCGGGGAGTCGGTACTGGAGTCTGGGAGTCGCCGCAGAGTCTGTGGAGAGGAAAGGAGAGGACGACATAATCCCGGAGACTGGAGTCTGGAGGATCGGGCAGGATGATGGCGAGTTTCAAGCATTCACCTCCCCTCCATTCCCTCTCCCCGCCCGTCCCATCCCCGGGAGGGTGGGAGTTTATCTCAGTTACGAGTCCGGGACAGTTTCATTTTACGACGCGGACACCAAGTCCCATCTCCACACCTTCACTGGGAATAAGTTCACGGAGAAACTTTATCCTTTATTCGAGACTTGGGATGTAAACGAGTGGCTGAGAATGTGCTCCGGTTCCGCTCCGGGTGTATAAAAGGGTCGGGTCCCGGGACCGGCGTCAGGAGCGGGGCTCAGGTGCTGTGGGGCAGAAACCCGGTGGACAACAGGTCGGCGCTGAACGGCTCCCATTTAATCCCGAAATTCCGCGGGGTGAAACCCCAGTGAGCGCGAAAATAAAACCAGAGGGAATGTAAATGTGGGAAGAGTGAAATAAACAGCAACTGAAATCAGAGCTGTCTGTCGATCCGTTCCTTTTAACGCGTTAACCGCGTCCGGCAACGGAACAGAAATTACTTTTGTGAAAATATAAAGATTGAAACAATCGCCCTTCCCGCGGGTTCAGCAGCAACCGCGGGCGGCGGGTGCTGAGCTCCGGGCTCCCCCGTGTCCTAAAGTTCGCCGACTCTGTTAATTTACAACGTGTTTGCAGCATTTGCTCTCCACACAACAGATTCGTTTTCCTCGGAACGGATCTTGGGAAGAATGGGTTCAAACCGAATTCCCGTTTCCAGGTGGGAGCCCGTTGTGCTCAGGCTCTGCCTGTCTCTCTGTAGGATTCTGTTGTGTATTTGGTACTTGGAACTGACTTTAAATAACACTCAGACACGGGAGTAAAACTAACAAGCTTCTTAATTCCAGGACGTCACCTTGAGTCTCTCCTGCACATGCGTAACACTGCGCAAGGCATCAAATATGTTAATTACATTACATACCTAACACTCCTCCCCCTTTAACGTGGAGGCAGGTAACACCATTTCTATTACATACACAGCACTCCTCCCCTTTTAACTCAATTTCACCTTCACGGTATATGCTCTTTACCTAACATATAATTGATTAATATCGGTTGCAAAATTGTATTATTACTGTCATCTTACAATACATCCTCATAACTGGAATAATCATATCTAAACTTAGCACTTATACTTTTTTCATTCCACGCATCTTCCTTAAACAAAATATATTATCCCTTGCTTTATGTGTTATCCTTTTCTGTTCCCTTATGTGTAAATTGCGCACTCTTTTTAATCGCTCCAACTCTGCCTGTATCTCTGCCTCTTCCCATTTTTAAATGTCCAAATCTAATTTTGCAGATTTTTTCCTGTTGCTGTTCCATTATTTGTAGGTGGCAGCTGACACGTGGCTGCAGGTTTTCGTTTTGCAGGAAGCTTCCGTTGTCGCTCAATTTCCTCGCGCTGCGTATGTATCTGCTCTTGCTGTTTAATGAGATTCTGCAATGCATAACCATTTGTCCATTGCTCAGTGAAGGAGGCTCCATACTGGACTATAGTGAAGTGCCTAGTCGCATTCTGTCCTGCATACTTTTGTCTCGACCGACAAGCCTCTCTTCTTTAGACTTTTCTATTAGCAGCTTTTTACTCATTATCACACATTTATTTAACCGTTCTTTGCATCGTTTAAGCCTTTTCTGTTGTTCATCTATTTGTCTTCTTAAGCCACATTTCTGGTTCTTCATCAAGAAGTAGGATCTATATTGTCTTTGCAATATAACTGTGGCTTTGATTTGTGCTCTGTATAGTTTTCTTGCTTCATAAGCAAGGTAGTGAGACTGCACTACAATTTCTGTATAATTCAGTTTGAGGAAGTCTTTCCTATATCTGTTAAGCCTTTTGTATCGTTTAAGCCTTTTCTGGTGTGCATCTATTTGTCTTCTTAAGTCTTTCCTATACCAACTCATACGGAGTACTGACTGTACTTTTATAGTAGCCCCCTTTTGCTTAACCCACTGCCTAACCACCATACCCTTGTAGGCAGCCTGAATGGTAATGGTTGCATACCCATTGACTGATATTGCACAAACTGGGAATGCCCTATTTTGCATGCTTTGTACCATCTCTGGATCGAAATGACTGCTTGTCGCATAGCTCTATAGCGTACCCTTGATCGGTAACCACAGTATGCAGCTTGCAGCTTGCAGAGTGACTACAGCCGCCTTTTGCATCAAGAATGATTTCTTGCAATGCACAACTTTATGAATGAATTAATATGGCGTGCTGCCTTGATTTTCTCAACCAATTCTCTGGCTTTAATCCCGCGGTAGAAGGGCTGAATACAAACCACTGCTTTTCTCAAACTATTATAATGTCGCACTTGGACATCTCTTATCTGGCAAACTCTGTATCGTTGCTGTACCGCAATGGCAGACCAGCGTAGTTTCTTGAAATACTGACGCTGTTTATGCATCTGATAATAAGTCTGTATGACCTTGGCAGACTGCAATTGCTATCGAACACCCATTCCTCGGTAGGCAGCCTGAAGCAGCACAACATTGCTGCGTACCTTCATGTAAGTCTTGCGATCACTTTCCATTTGAAGATGTGCCGTATAATGGGTTTGTTCTATTATAGCTGCCAATCTCATTGCCCTGTATGGACGGTATACTCTGTGCATTCTAAATGCTGCTTGTATTACCGTTGCTGCCTTCTGTTTGTTCCGGATCTCTCTCCGTACCTTCATACCCCTGAATGCAGCTTGAATAGTTATGGGTTGCCCTCTGGATGGCAATGTTCCTTTGCACTTGACTTTTGTCCACTTGACTTTTGTCCCTTTGCCCTTGACCTTTTTCCACTTGACTTTTGTCCCTTTGCACTTGACTTTTGTCCACTTGGCCTTTATCCACTTGACCTTTTCAGTTTGCACTTGACTTTTGTCCTTTGAGGGACTCTCTGCCCTCTTTAGTTCAGGCTCCTTGCCTCTGAGTGCCCTTGGAGGTTTTGGCGAGAAATGAGCCATTAATGCCTCCTTACACTCCTCGTACATTTTATCCGTGGGCTTTGCTGGCCGCTGTAACGTACGTAAGGTGTGATAACCCTCTCTTCCTGAGCCTAATATGAACCATGCTCTCTTCTTCTCCTCTGCAGTGATATCATTGGAAATGAAAGAAGCCTCCAAGACTTCAGTCCATTTCTCAAAATTACACCCAGAATCTAACTGGGGCAACTTTCCTACAATTTGAAAAGCCATGTTACCCTGTTGCTATTCAGGTGCACTATCTTCTGTTCGCTCACTGTGTTTTCTGCCCTGAACGTAATCCTTTTACATTCTAAGAAATTATCCAGCCCACTGACTATTACTAGTTCTTATAATAATAGATTTATACTAATAAACCAGCATTTCCTGTTAATAGCCAACTAGAACATTTTTTTATTCATATTTATTTTATTAGAAGCAATTGTACAAGAATAAAGCAATCGGCATAACAATTATACAATATTCGTACAGCTTCAGTTTTAACATTTTATAAATTGATACATGAAACGGAAAAAAAAGTAAAAAAGGAAAGAATGAAGAAAAAGAAGAAAGATACAAAAAAGAGAGAAGAAAAGAACCCTGAACTGCCAAAGTTCAGGCGGGAAGAGAAAAAAAAAAGAGAAAAGTAAAAATACAAAAAACGGAGATATGTTCCACCATCCTTCCCTTCCCTGCTCACCCATCCCAAGCATCGTTTTTTAATTTGTGTTCAACCATTCTATTGTTGAAGAAATTCAGTGATGAAGGAGACCATGTTTTGGAGAATTGGTCTGATTTATCAGCCAAAACAAGCCTAATTTTTTCTAAGTGTAGTGTCTCGGTCATTTCAGTAATCCACATCTTCACTGTGGGAACTGTTATCTTTTTCCAGAATTTGAGTATAAGTTTTACGCAGTTATTAAGCCGTAGTCAAGGAAACGTATTTGGAATGTCGTTAACTTAGAACAGCCCTCTGACATTCCTAAAATTATTCGTTTTGCATCTGACTCCAGTTGAATTTTAAGAGTTTTAGAGATGATATCGAATATTCCCATCCAGAAATTTTGTATTTTTATACAGGATGCGAAGGAATGGGTAAAGGTAGCTTCTTGGAGGTGACATTTATCACAGATAGAGGAGACAGTTGGGAAGATCTTATTCAATTTAGTCTTTGAATAGTATAGCCTGTGCAATATTTTGAATTGTATCAGGCAATGCCTGACATTTAAAGAACAGTAATGTATGGAAAGTAGGCTTACCTCCCATATATCTTTTGAAATAGATAAACCCAACTCGTCTTCCCAAGCTCACCTACACATCTCAGAAGGTGGGGTATCAACATTTAAAAGAGTGTTATAAATGTAAGTTATCAACTTACTTGTATCGGCATGTCTATTCAGACAATCATCTAATATATCTGGATCCGTAAAAGGACAATCTTGTGTGTATGTTTTCACATAATCTCGGATTTGAAGGTATCTAAAAAGATTGTTTGCATTCAAATGATATTTCTCCTGTAGTTCTTGAAAAGAAAAGAGAGTCCCCTTCTTATAGAGGTCTCCCACAGTATTAATTCCTAGGTTTTTCCATTGAACAAACACCCTATCTAAAGTAGACGGTTTAAACGAGGGATTGTTAGCAATAGGCAGAAGGAGAGACAAATTTCTCAGTTTAAGACATAATTTCAGCTGTTTCCAGATACGTAGGGTACTGTGTATTATTGGATTTTGCTCATACGTTGACTTATTCAGATGTATTGGAGATAGAAGAATCGAGCCTATGTTAAAAGGCAAACAATCTTCCCTCTCCATTTTTAACCAATTTACCTGTTGACATGTATCGTCCAACCAGAAGATTATATTTTTAATGTTAGTCGCCCAGTAGTAGAAAAGAAAGTTTGGAAGAGCTAATCCTCCGTTTTCTTTGGATTTGCACAAATGTCTTTTATGTATTCTACGGGTTTTGTAGTCCCAAATAAAGTTAGTGATAGTAGAATCAAATTTTTTTTTTAAACTTTTGGGGAGATATATCGGTATTGATTGAAATAAATATAGGAGTTGCGGAAGGAAGATCATCTTTATGGCATTTACTCTACCTATAAGGGAAATAGGAAGCAAATAGTTTAGTAATTAATGGTGGGAAATTTGTTTTAAATAGAGATGAGTGTTTTCTAGTGATGTAAACACCGAGATATCTAAACTTTCCGGTATCAATTCTGAAGGGAAATTTTTGGAGTTGAGAAGGGTCTTGAGCTTTTATTGGCATAATTTCACTTTTATTCCAATCTATATTACTAAAACTAAAATCTTCACCACTTTCTGACTTTCTGTTTCGTGGTTTCCGAAAGAACGCCGCCACTTACGACCGTCATTTTTGGCCACCTCGCTCAAGAGTCCTCCTCCGCCGGACTGGACCAGAGGATTTTTCCCATCGATGAAAAATCAGAGAGTTATTAATGTTTTACAAAATGTCGCCATTCTCTCTGTGGCCCCCTCTGGCGGCAGTGGGGAGGGACTATAAAACCCGGAAGTGTCGTGCCTCACTCACTCTCTGTGAGATGGAGGAAGTGAGGGATCACAGCTCTCTGAGCTGCAAATAACACTGAACGCACGTCTACTCGACGGTGAGTCCCCTCGATGTGCTTGTAAAGTGTTTGCCAAATTGTTTGTCTTGGCTTTTAAACGTTTGAATCATTCGGTTTACACACTGTATGTTTACCACGTTCTGATGTTACTTGGCATTTTAGTATTGGTTGTGAGTGTGTGTGAGTGTGAGTGTGTATGTGTGTGTGTGGGGGGGGGTCTGTGTGTGTGCATGTGTGTGTGTGTGTGTGTGTGTGTGTGTGTGTGTGCAGAAAATGTATTGGTTATAAAGTGTTTGACAAATTGCCTTGGATTTTAAAAAGTTTTCAGAAAATGGATTGGTTGTGAAGTGTTTGCCAAATTGTCTGTCTTGGTTTTTTTAATCGTTTTCGGATGGATAATGCTTGAATAAACATTATATTAGATCAGGACTGTGTTTATTTGCAAAATTGGCGCTCATTCCGTGACTTCCGCCGTTCGGCGGGTTTTAACGGGCTCGCTACGCTGCAAACAATGGGCTGTTTTTTTTTTTTTTTAATTTTAAATTGTATTTATTAGGAGTACATTACATTACAACCAATTACATTAGTACTCATCACGTGTATCATAATACAATTAATGTATTCCGTCATTTTTTACACTGATAAAAAGGAAAGGTTGAGATTAAGAAAAAATAGAAAGTGAAGGAAAATAGTGAAGGTGTAAAAACGTGACAACAAGAAAGAACAGAGACCCTGTAGAAAAGAAATTAAAAAGAAAGGATTAAGAGATAGACCCTAAAGAAGAAAAAAAAGAGAAAGAGGAAAAAAGAGAAAAAGAAATACTTTGTTATAAGCATCACGCAAATGGGATATACCAACTCTCCAGCTTTCATCCCCCTTTACCTGACCTCAGTTTTTTTTTTAAAGTACTTTTGCACCCTGTACTTGTAATATTTCTATAAATGCAGACCACGTCAGGTGGAAGTGATCTGGTTTACCTGCCAGGAGGAGTCTTATCTCTTCTAGGTGTAATGTTTCAAACATATTTGAAATCCACATGTTTATAGTTGGTGGTACACAAAAATGCTGGAGAAACTCAGCGGGTGCAGCAGCATCTATGGAGCGAAGGAAATAGGTAACGTTTCGGGCCGAAACCCTTCTTCAGACTGAGTCTGAAGAAGGGTTTCGGCCCGAAACGTTACCTATTTCCTTCGCTCCATAGATGCTGCTGCACCCGCTGAGTTTCTCCAGCATTTTTGTGTACCTTCGATTTTCCAGCATCTGCAGTTCCTTCTTTAACACAACTGTTTATAGTTGGTATTGGAGCGTTTTTCCAGAATTTTAGGATTAACTTTATTCCAGTTATTAACCCGTAATCTATTAATTTCTTTTGAAACACATTTAGTTCAGGACTATCTTCCGTTTTTCCGAAGATAATCCATTCTGCTTTTGGTATCAGTTTTATTTTAAATAATTTTGTAAAGATTTCAAAAATTTCAATCCAAAATTTTTGAATTTTTGTACAAAAAACAAATGAGTGCGCTATAGTAGCTTCTTGAGATTTACATTTATCACAAATGGATGATACATTGGGGAAAATTCTATTAATTTTAATTTTTGAATAATATAATCTATGTAAAATTTTAAATTGTATTAAAGTGTGTCTTACATTAATCGAACATTTATGCACGTTTAATAAATGTTCATTCCACCTTTCCTTTGAGATTTTAATAGCTAATTCTTGTTCCCAGTCTCTTCTAATACCTTCCGTAGATGGTATTTCTACATTTAAGATAATATTATACAAATATGATATTAAGTTTGCTGATTCAGCTTTTATCTGCTTGCTTCATCCAATACATCTGCTGGGATATTATAATGATCTTTTGTATATTTTTTCAAATAGTCACATATTTGAAAATATTTAAAATATTCATTATTTCCCAGTTTATATTTTATTTGTAATTGTTGGAATGATAGTAATTTTACAGTTTCATACAAGTCACCGAACGTTTTAATTCCTAGTCTATCCCATTGTGTAAAAGATTTGTCTGTAATAGAGGGATTAAACAAAGGGTTATTAACTATTGGAGATAAAAGCGATAGATTTCCTAATTCTAAATTTTGTTTTATTTGTTTCCAAGTTCTAATTGTACTATATATAATTGGGTTTTTGATATAATTTATGTTATTCAGTTTCATTGGTGAGAGGAAGATCGCTCCAATATTACCAGAGGAGCAGTCCTCCCTCTCCATTACAATCCAGTCCACTTGCTGGGCAGAGTTGTCCATCAGTTGGATCATATTTTTAATATTTACTGACCAATAATAATACATGAAGTTAGGGAGTGCTAAGCCCCCTAATACTTTAGCTTTGTTCAAGTGTGTTCTTTGAATTCTATGTGATTTATAATCCCATATAAAATTAATAATGTCTGAGTCCAATTTTTTTTTAAACTTCTTTGGTAGGTATATAGGAATCGATTGAAATAGGTATAAAACTTGTGGTAAGAAGATCATTTTTATTGCATTTATTCGGCCTATTAAAGACATCGGAAGCATTTTCCAAAATGTAATTAATGTATTTAATTTATTAAGTAGATCATAATTTGCTTTGAACATGCCTTGATATGTTCTGGTGATTTCAACACCCAAGTATTTAAATTTTTCTGTAGCTATTTTAAAAGGGAATTTAAAAAGATGTGTTGAGTTTTTCGGTTTTATTGACATAATTTCACTTTTATTCCAATTTATTCTGTATCCAGAAAAGGATCCAAAGTCCTCAATTAGATTTAGTATGTTTGGTATAGTGATTTGATGTTTTGTAATGTACAATAATATATCATCCGCGTATAAAGATATTTTATTATTTGAGTATTTAGTATTATACCCATGGATATCTGGATGTGTTCTAATTTTTTCTGCAAAAGGTTCAATTATGAGAGCAAACAACTGTGGTGATAATGAGCACCCTTGTCTGTTTCCCCTTGATAGTTGAAATTTCGAGGATAATATGTTATTAGTTAGTATTCTAGCTGTAGGTTTATTATATAATAATTTAATCCATAAAATAAAATTCTCTCCCAGTTGGAATTTTTGTAATACTTTATCCATATAATTCCATTCTACTTGGTCAAATGCTTTTTCAGCGTCCAGCAAAATAATTGACAATTCTTGTTCTTCAATTTTGTGTGAGTGCATTATATTGAGTAGACGTCTCATATTATTAGATGAATATCTCTTAGGGATAAACCCCGTCTGATCTGGGTTTATTAATTTACTAATATATTTACTTAATCTTCTAGCTAATGTTTTCGCTAATATTTTTTGATCTGTGTTTAACAATGCTATAGCTCTATATGAACCCGGTTCTTCTATATCTTTGGCTTTTTTAAGTATTAGTGTGATCGTTGATTCAGCTAATGTATCAGGTAATATTTGTTTTTTTAAAGCATATTGATACATTTTTTGTAACCGTGGTATAATTTTGTCATAAAAACTTTTATAAAATTCATTAGTAAATCCATCAGGACCTGGAGTTTTTCCATTCTTTAATGAATTTATTGTGTCTTCTAATTCATTGATTGAAATTTGTGCACCCAATTCATCTTGTTCCTTCAACTCTAACTTTGGAAGATTACAATTATCCAAGAACTCTGTAATTTTATTGGAGTCCGTTGTCGTTTTAGATGTGTACAAATTCTCATAAAATTGCGCAAATCTTTTATTAATATCCTTCGGTATGGTTAGTAATGCCCCTCTATCTGATTTAATCTTTTAGATCGTATGTTCTTTTGCTCGTTTTTTTAGCTGACGAGCCAAAAGTTTATGCGGTTTATCCCCAAATTCAAAGTGTTCCTGTTTTGTAATTTGGAAAAGTCGTATAAGTTTGGCTGATAATAGTTTATTTAATTTAAATTTCAAAATTATTATTTTATTATGTTTATCTATTGATGGATCTTTAGCATTATCTATACCCATTTGTCTAATAAGTTCTTCTAACTGTCTTTGTTCATTCTTATTCTTTTTATTTTGAAAAGCTTGGTATAACCATATAACCATATAACCATAACAGCACGGAAACAGGCCATCTCGGCCCTTCAAGTCCGTGCCGAACACTTTTTTCTATTTTTTTAAATTTTATTTTTAATTTACTTCCCCCTAGTCCCATCTACCTGCACTCAGACCATAACCCTCCATTCCTTTCCCGTCCATATACCCATCCAATCTATTTTTAAAGGATAACATCGAACCTGCCTCCACCACTTCCACTGGGAGCTCATTCCACACAGCCACCACTCTCTGAGTAAAGAAGTTCCCCCTAATGTTACCCCTAAACTTCTGTCCCTTAATTCTCAAGTCGTGTCCCCTTGTTTGAATCTTCCCTACTCTCAATGGCAAAAGCTTATCCACGTCCACTCTGTCTAACCCGCTCATAATTTTAAAGACTTCTATCAAGCCCCCTCTTAACCTTCTGCGCTCCAAAGAATAAAGACCTAACTTGTTCAACCTTTCTCTGTAACTTAGTTGCTGAAACCCAGGCAACATTCTAGTAAATCTCCTCTGTACTCTCTCTATTTTGTTGACATCCTTCCTATAATTAGGCGACCAAAATTGTGCTCCATACTCCAGAATTGGCCTCACCAATGCCTTGTACAATTTTAACATTACATCCCAACTTCTATATTCAATGCTCTGATTTATAAAGGCCAGCACACCAAAAGCTTTCTTTACCACCCTATCTACATGAGATTCCACCTTCATGGAACTATGCACAGTTATTCCTAGATCCCTCTGTTCAACTGCATTCCTCAATTCGCTACCATTTACCATGTACGTCCTATTTTGATTTGTCCTGCCGAGATGTAGCACCTCACATTTGTCAGCATTAAACTCCATCTGCCATCTTTCAGCCCACTCTTCCAAATGGCCTAAATCTCTCTGTAGACTTTGAAAATCTACTTCATTATCCACCACACCACCTATCTTAGTATCATCTGCATACTTACTAATCCAATTTTCCACACCATCATCCAGATCATTGATGTACATGACAAAAAACAGTGGACCCAACACAGACCCCTGAGGCACCCCACTAGTCACCGGCCTCCAACCTGACAAACAGCCATCCACCATTACTCTCTGGCATCTCCCATTCAGCCACTGTTGAATCCATCTTGCTACTCCACCATTAATACCCAACAATTGAATCTTCTTAACCAACCTTCCATGAGGAACCTTGTCAAAGGCCTTACTGAAGTTCATATAGACAACATCCACTGCTTTACCCTCATCAATTTCCCTAGTAACCTCTTCGAAAAATTCAAGAAGATTAGTCAAGCATGACCTTCCAGGCACAAATCCATGTTGACTGTTCCTAATCAGACCCTGCTTATCCAGATGCTTATATATATTATCTTTAAGTATCCTTTCCATTAATTTGCCCACCACTGACGTCAAACTAACAGGTCTATAATTGCTAGGTTTACTCTTAGAACCCTTTTTAAACAACGGAACAACATGCGCAGTACGCCAATCCTCCGGCACTATTCCCGTTTTTTTTTCCTTCTTTTTTTTGAATTTTTATTTATTAGAAGTACATTACATTACAACCAATTACAATAGTACTCATCACGTATCTCTTATTACAATTAATGTACTCCGTCATTTTTTACACTAATAAAGGGAAAGGATGAGATTGAGAGAAAGGAGAAAGTGAAGGACAATAGTGAAAGTGTAAAAAACGTGACAACAAAAAAGAACAAAGACCCTATAAGAAAGAAATTTTTAAAAAAAGAATTAAGAAATAGACCCTAAAAAAGAAGAAAAAAGAGAAAGAGGGAAAAGAGAAAAACAAATACTTTGTTGTAAGCATCACGCAAATGGGATATACCAACTCTCCAGCTTTCATCCCCCCTTACCTGACCTCAGTTTTATTTTTTTAAAGTACTTTTGCACCCTATACTTGTACTAATTCTATAAATGCAAACCACGTCAAGTGGAAGTGATCTGGTTTACCTGCCAGGAGGAGTCTTATCTCTTCTAGGTGTAATGTTTCGAACATATTTGAAATCCACATGTTTATAGTTGGTATTGGAGCGTTTTTCCAGAATTTTAGGATTAACTTTTTTCCAGTTATTAACCCATAGTCTATTAATTTCTTTTGGAACACATTTAGTTCTGGACTATCTTCCGTTGTTCCGAAGATAATCCATTCTGCTTTGGGTATCAGTTTTATTTTAAATAATTTTGTAAAGATTTCAAAAATTTCAATCCAACATTTTTGAATTTTTGTACAGAAAACAAATGAGTGCGCTATAGTAGCTTCTTGAGATTGACATTTATCACAAATGGCTATTCCTGTTTCTAATGACATTTGAACTATTTCTGTCATAGCCCCTGCTATTTCTACACTAACTTCCCTCAATCTCCTAGGGAATATCCTGTCAGGACCTGGAGATTTATCCGTTTTCATATTTTTCAAAAGTGCCCGCACCTCCTCTTCTTTGAATCTCACAGTTTCCATTGCTACTCTGCTTGTTTCCCTTACCTCACATAATTCCATATCCTTCTCCTTGATGAATACCGAAGAAAAGATATTGTTCAATATCTCCCCCATCTCTTTTGGCTCTGCAGATAGCTGTCCACTCTGACTCTCTAATGGACCAATGTTATTCCTTGTTATCCTTTTGCTATTAATATAGCTGTAGAAACCCTTTGGATTTACTTTCACCTTACTTGCCAAAGCAACCTCATATCTTCTATTAGCTTTTCTAATTTCTTGCTTAATATTCTTTTTACATTCTTTATACTCCTCAAGCACCTCATTTACCCCATGCTGCCTATAATTATTGTAGATCTCTCTCTTTTTCCGAACCGTGTCCAATTTCCCTTGAAAACCATGGGTCTTTCCAATTTTTACTATTTCCTTTCAACCGAACAGGGACATAAAGATTCTGTACTTTTAAAATTTCACCCTTAAATGTCCTCCATTTCTCTTCTACATCCTTCCCATAAAACAACATGTCCCAATTCACTCCTTTTAAATCCTTTCGCATCTCCTCAAAGTTAGCCTTTATCCAATCAAAAATCTCAACCCTAGGTCCAGTTCTGACCCTCTCCATAATTATATTGAAACTAATGGTATTGTGATCACTGGACCCGAAGTGCTCCCCGACGCATACCTCCGCCACCTGCCCTGACTCATTTCCTAACAGGAGGTCCAGCACTGCCCCTTCTCTAGTAGGTACCTCTATGTATTGCTGCAAAAAACTACCCTGCACACATTTTACAAACTCCAAACCATTCAGCCCTTTTACAGAATGTGTTTCCCAGTCTATGTGTGGAAAATTGAAATCTCCCACAATCACTACCTTGTGCTCACTACTAATATCTGCTATCTCCTTACATATTTGCTCTTCCAATTCTCGCTCCCCATTTGGCGGTCTATAATACACCCCTATAAGTGTTGCTACACCTTTCCCATTTGTCAGTTCAATCCAAATAGCCTCCCTAGACGAGCCCTCTAATCTATCCTGCCAAAGCACTGCTGAGATTATAACACCTCTAATAAATGCTTTAAAAGATTCCCATAGTAAAGTAGGCGATATATCTGGGGTGTCATTTATTTCAAAAAAGACGTCCATTTGTTCTTTTAAATATATACTCGCTTGCGGATCTTTTAGGATTTGAGAATTGAATCTCCAAAACGATTTGTTCTTAGACATTCCCAGTTTTAAAAAGCAAGTTAGTGGTGAATGGTCTGAAATCGAATTTGTATGGTATGCTGGGTTCACAGTGTGAGGGATTAATTTTGTATCCACCAGGAAATAATCTATACGTGAGTATGTTTTGTGTACCATTTAATAAAACGAGTATTCCCTGCCAGTCGGACTAGCAATTCTCCAAACATCTGTTATATTGGTATTATTTATATAAGTATTTAAAAGTTCACTAGTTTTAGATTTCGTATTCCCTCTCTGTTTTGGGCTTGATTTGTCTAAATACGGATCTAAAACACAGTTAAAGTCTCCTCCTATTATAACATTCTGGTAATTAGATTCTGCGATTATGTTCAGGATTTTATTGAAAAAATGAGGATTATCAAAGTTAGGCGCGTATATATTTACCAAGGTAATTCGGGTAGCGTGAATCTCTCCGGTAACTATCAAATATCTCCCTTCCTTATCTGTTATGGTATTCTTTGCTTTGAATGGTATGCCTTTTCGAATAATGATTGATGTACCTCTAGATTTCGAAGTATATGAAGAATTATATATTTGATCTATCCAATTCGCCCTCAATCTAGCCTGATCCTGGGATTTGAGATGGGTTTCATGTAGAAAGATGATGTCAGTATTGTACAATTTCAGCTGAGCTAATATCTTACCCCTTTTAATAGGTTCATTAACACCTCTTATATTCCAACTGCAGAATGTGACTCCTCCTAGGTTCTTTTGTTTAACGTCTTGCATTTTGAATAGTTATAATACCTTTAAATCTTACGGTGCATCCATACCTCAGGTCTTTAGGTATTGGGGGGAACCTTTGCATTACTAAGTTCTGTTGGCATATCCCTTTTACGCTTATCACTAAACAAAAAACACGAACATGTGACTTGATGTGATAGTAAAAAGACATTTTAAAAAGTGAAAATACAGTGTCTAAAATTGTCGACACTGTAACAAGTGGCCCACCTGTAGGTGGGAGAAAACCTTGTATCGACTTCCATTGTCGATGTTAAACAATTAGCTCCGCTCCCTTGATTACTCATAACATAATGGGTGAAACCGAATGCAGAACTGATCATTTTTGGAACAATCGAAGCCAGTTTGGAGCTGTATTCGTTTCAAAGGAGCTTTCTTAATTATAATTTTTTTTTTGAAAATATTTTTTTATTGGAGATAAGTACACAACCTATTTAAATCATTACAGTCTTACATTTATAAATTGATAATATTGTCAATTATTATTACATTGTCTCCAATACCTTTTGCCTTTTTTTTTTAAACTAGATAGAACTAAAGAGATAGATGAAGTAAAGAAAGAAAAGAAAGAGAAGAAACAAGAAAAAAAGCACAAAAAAAAAAAAAAAAGGAGAAAGATTGTTAAAGAAGTATGGAAAAATTTATTTAAATAAAAAACTTCATTCGAGATATATTCGTACATTTCTAAGTATAGCATTTCATCCATTCTTTAGCCCGAGTGCTAGTCAGGTTCCTGTGCTGAACTATTCTGACCCTTTAAGTAATCAATAAAAGGAGACCATGTTCCAACGAATAATTCCTGTTTGTCCAACAGGGAAAATCTGATTCTTTCCACGTTTAAGGTCTCCGTAATTTCTATAATCCACATTTTGATTGTGGGGGTCGTAGGGCCTTTCCAAAATTTTAGAATTAATTTTTTTCCTGTTATTAAACTATAATCAATAAAGTTTCTTTGTGTTGTTCTAAATGTTTGATTTAATTCTAATATTCCGAGTATTATTAATTTTGGATCTGGGTCCAATTGTGTGCTGGTTACTTTAGATATTATACTGAAAATATTTACCCAGAATTTTTTAATTTTTATACAGTTTGCAAACATATGAGATAAGGTAGCTTCTAAATGTTGACATTTATCACATATAGGTGAGATATGTTGAAAGATTTTATGTAATTTTGTTTTTGAATAATATAACCTATGTATTACTTTAAATTGTATTAGAGAATGTCTGGCGTTTAATGAACATTGATGTATGTGTTGCAAACATTCTTCCCAAGTATCTTTCGTTATTATTTGATTTAATTCTTTTTCCCATGTTTGTCTGTGTAAGTCCGTCAATGGAATGTCACTGTCTAATAAGATATTATATATATAAGATATTAATTTTTCTGTATTAGGATGTTTGTTCCAACATTCATCAAGAATTTCTGAATTTCTAATTCGAAAATTTTGAGTATTCGATAATACATAATCTCTAAGTTGAAGATATCTGAAATAATCATTTCCTCGAAGTCCATAAGTCTGTTGCAACTCCCGAAATGTCAGAAAAGTGCCTTCCTTGTAAAGTTGTCCCATATTTTTAATTCCATAATTCTTCCATTGTGTAAAACCCCTGTCCAACCATGAAGGCTTAAACAAAGGGTTATTCACAATTGGAAGAAAAAGTGATAAATTATCTAAGTTTAATGTCTTTTTTAATTGTTTCCAAATTCGTATAGCACTAAATATTATAGGGTTTTCCCTATAAAATTTTTTGTTTAATTTAGACGTAGCAAATAATATCGAACCGATATCAAAAGGTAAACAATCTTCCTTTTCCATTTTTAACCAGTCTGGTTGATGATCTATTTCTTCCAACCAGAAATTCATATTTTTAATATTAACTGCCCAGAAATAAAACAAAAAGTTGGGTAAAACCAAGCCTCCATTTATTTTTGATTTACACAAATGTCTTTTGTTTATCCTATGATTCTTATAATCCCAGATAAAATCATTAACAATAGAGTCCTGTTTTTTAAAAAAGTTTTTTGCCAGATATATCGGAATTGTCTGAAAAAGGTATAATATTTGCGGTAAAAAAATCATTTTTATGGCATTAATTTTGCCAACCATTGAGATAGGAAGTGTTTTCCAGTATTGAATATTCTTATGTAGTTTATTCAGTAATGGTGGAAAATTTGCTTTAAATAATGATGTATATATCTTAGTTACATAAATACCTAGATATTTAAATTTTTCCTTTGCTATTTTAAATGGAAATTGTTGTATTATCTGTTTGTTATGTTCCCTTATTGGCATAATTTCACTTTTATTCCAATTTATTCTGTATCCTGAAAGTGAACCAAATTGGGTTATTAGCTTTAATAAGTTTGGAATACTAATTTCTGGTTTTGTAATGTAAATTAATACATCATCTGCGTATAGAGACATTTTATTCACCGTGTCCTTTGTGTTATACCCGTGTATTTCCGGATGCCCCCTGACTCTTTCTGCGTGGCTCAATAGCAAGCGCAAATAATAATGGAGATAACGGGCATCCTTGTCTACAACCTCTAGATAGGCTAAATTTAGATGACAACCTTTGGTTTGTAAATATTCTAGCCGTGGGATTTGTATATAACAGTTTTATCCATGTACAGAATTTCTCCCCTAGCTGCATATTTTCCATCACCGAAAATAAATAAGACCATTCGACCTGATCAAATGCTTTTTCAGCGTCAAGTGAGATTATTGGTAGATCTTCATTAATAATTCTCTTGGAATATATAATATTAAATAATCTTCTTAGATTATAATATGAGTACCGTTTCTGAATAAAGCCTGTTTGGTCAGGGTGTATTAATTTATTCATCACTGTAATTAATCTATGCGCTAGTATTTTAGTTAATATTTTCTGATCTGTATTTAAAAGTGCAATTGCTCTATAAGATCCCGGGTCTTCCGGATCTTTATCAGCTTTAGGAATACGTGTTATTATAGATTCATTTAAAGTGTCTGGAAGTTTCTGTTGAGTATAGATATACTCATACAGTCTTTGTAAACGTGGGCAAAGCAAATCATAATTTTTTTTATAAAATTCGGAGCCTAAACCATCTGGTCCTACTGCTTTACCATTTTTTAAAGAGCCAATAGACTCCTCAATATCTTTTATCGTAATCTCCCTTTCTAATAATTCTCTATCGTTTGAATCTAAACCTTTTAAATTACATTTTAGTAAAAAATCTGCTATTCCTTCTGATTGTCCTACGGTTTTAGTTGAATAAAGGTTATGATAGTATTGGAGAAATCTATCATTTATGTCCTTGGGCATTTTTAATAATTCTCCTGTCTCTGTTCTAATTTTATGAATTATTTTTTCCCCTTCCATTTTTCGTAACTGACGTGCTAATAGTTTTTGTGGTTTGTCTCCAAATTCAAAATGTAATTGTTTGGTTTTTTGATAAAGTTTTATTACTTGTTCTGAATACATTTTATTTAATTTATATTTCAATACAGCAATTTTATTATGTTTTAAAGTAGATGGCATTCTCGCATTTTCTATATCTAGTTTCTTGATTTCACTTTCCAATGTTTGTTGCTTAATCCTGTTCTCTTTATTATAAAATGCTTGAGCAGAAATTAATGTACCTCGAACAAACGCTTTAAACGTTTCCCACATAAGAGAAGTAGGTGTGTCAGAGTTGTCATTTACCTCAAAAAATATTTGAATCTGTTTAATAACATATTCCTGGCATGATCTTTCGTTCAAAATTTGTGGATTAAATCTCCAATATGCTTGTTTCTCGGACATTCCATATAATTTAATCATGAATGTTACAGGTGCGTGATCTGAGATTATAATGTTATGGTATTTTGAATTATAAATAAATGGGATAAACGTAGAGTCAACTAAAAAATAATCTATTCTTGAGTATGTTTTGTGTACTGGTGAGTAAAATGAATATTCCCGTCCAGTTGGGTTTTCTATTCTCCAGACATCCTTAATATTAGTGGTATTAATAAATGAATTTAGAAATACACTTGATTGAGATTTTACTTTTTTTTGCCTTGATGATCTATCTAAGTATGAATCTAATGTGCAATTGAAGTCTCCTCCAATTATTAATTTATATTGTGTAAATTCAGGAATTTTATTAAATCTTTTATTAAAAAACATGGGGTTATCAAAATTAGGCCCATATACATTAAGAAGAATCACTTTTTCTCCATTTAACTCTCCAACTAATATAATATATCTACCATCAATATCCGCTATTGTTGAAGAGTTCGTAAAAGGTATTCCTTTATGAATTAATATTGCAACTCCTCTGGACTTATGGGAAAAAGAGGAATGATATGATTCAGCGATCCACTTAGCTTTAAGTCTATGTTGAAATTCCTTTTTAAGGTGTGTTTCTTGAAGGAATATTATATCTGTTTTGATTAAATTTAGATGTGCCAAAACTTTACCTCTCTTAATTGGTTCATTGATTCCCTTGACATTCCAACTACAAAATGTTATTCCCTGACCCCCTCTTGTCATATTAATATCTTGCATATTGTTTCTAAGGTGGTCTATAACCGAGCAGAAGGTGCAACACATAAAACCTGACCCTGCTCCCGAACCTCAAATAGATGAATTTAAAATCATATACATCGCTCTTCCGAACACATTTCCTTGTATTAGTCTTGTTTTTCCATTCAAACATTAAGTTATAAAAATATTTAAAGTGAAAAAAGTGATAGAATTGATTAGTATAGGGTGAAAGAAAAAAAACTACATCTACAATTAGTGTAGTTAGTGATAGCCACACTAACGTGGCTAGAATTCTAAAGACTTCCGTAGCCTTTGTAAGAAAAAAAATTCCCAGCTCCGTGCCCGAAGAAAAAAAAAAGATTATTTCTAACATTCAAATAACTTCTTTGGGAGTAACAAACTTATATACATACCCATACATACACACACACAATATCAATATATATATATATATATATATATATATATATATATACCCATATGCATGCATACATAAGCACGTATCCCTGCAGAAAAGTTCAAGAACAGCAAAAATTCACAACGTTATTATTCTCTACATATCATATTAATTTCTTCGCTAAATCTATAAATTTAATTTTAAATTGAAAAATAAAGAGAAAAAACGTCAAACTTTATTATGACGTAGGCTAATTTACCTCTTGCATATCTTCCTATATAATATAAGTATGTAATTCATTTCTACGTTAATCGAAGACTATTAATTATTAATCATTGTTATCAATCATATACAGTATTAATTTTTATGAGAAATGTTAATGTTAATAATTTTAGTGGTAATATGGATATTTAATAAGTATTAGTTGTTACATATATAGTTAGATATGAATATACAGATAATAATAATGATTAGTAAAAAAAGATTTTAAAAAAATACAAAGATCACGGTTTTCTCCAATGTCCTCCGTCCATTTCGGTTTTCGAATGTCCTTAAAGCTCTTAAAAGAACTTTAAAGGTCCTTTTAGATCTGGCGGTCCTGTTAGTCCTTGACTCCTAAGGAGTAATGTAAATTCTTCAGTCTACGGTCATGTTACCGATTTCTTTGGCATATTCCAGTGCTTTTTCGTGGTCTGTAAAAAATTGCTCCTTGGTCTTGTAGGTGACTCTTAGTCTTGCGGGGTAAAGCAGGCCGTATCTCAAACCAGGTACATTCTTCAGTATTCTTTTTGTCTCGGTGAACAGCGCTCTTTTCTTGAAGACTTCTGCCGGATAATCTCGGTAAATACTGAATCTCACACCTTCAAAAAGGAGCTGACCGCCTCGAACAATTTTCTTCATTATATCGTCAAATTCATGATCCAGTTGCACCTTTACGATAATTTGTCTTGGATGGGCATCATCTTGTGTACGACGCCGCTGCGCTCTATGAGCTCGACCGAGTGAAGGTTTGTGATCCAATTTTAAGGCTTTTTGTAATAGGTCTGCCACAAAATCCCGAGTGCCCATTTCCCTCTCACTTCCTTCTTTCACCCCTACAATTCTTAGATTCTTACGTCTTTGACGCCCCTCCAAATCGGTACATTTATCACTTAATTTGATCACCATACCGGAGAGGCGTTGGTTTTCAGTAAGGAGTCGACTTACAGTTTCCGCACTTGTCGCCGCCCATTTCTCAAGTTCGGTTATCGCTGTTCTATGTTGATCGAGTTCTTGATGAATGGGGTCCACCTCCGTTTTAACATTCGTTTCCACAGAAACGAGCCTGGCTTCCAGCGCTTCCATCTGATCCTTGACCTCTTCCTCCCTCGTCCTCTTCCAGATTTCCTGTATTTGTTGAACGGTAGAAAGCATTTCTGCTTTAAAATCTACCTTAAAAGAGTAAAGTTCCTCTTTAAAATTCTCTCCAAAGGTTTTCAATTCGGCAGCGAGAAAAGTTTTAAGATCCTCCATTTCAGACTTTTTCTGTTTTAATTTCTTCGGAGGGTCTTCCTGGTCCGTCGTTGTAACTGAGGCCGAGGCCTCTGTAGGGCCTTCCTCTTCCATCTGCAGTTTCCCTTTAACGGCTTTTTTTTGTGTCACACGGGTGGGGGTACGTTGTAACGACATACCGTAAAGTAGCGCGCCTGATGACGTCACGCAGGCAGCCGTTCAGATCGCGATCGCTGCAGGTAAGACCCAATTTTCTCCCGTTTTTAGTTTCTTCGGCACGGAGCTAGTTGGCGCTGGACTCAAGCCTCCATAGCGCCACCGGAAGTCTTCAGCTTTCTTAATTATGGCTTAATAACGGCAAAAAAACTTATACTGAAATTCTGGAAAAAAGCTCCCACGCCATTGACAAAAATGTGGATTTCTAATATGGCGGAACTGTTACACCTAGAAGATATGAGATTCCTCTTAGCAGGTAAACCAGACCAATTCCAAAAGATTTGGTCTCCATTTATCGACTTATTACAAATATAGGGTGCAACAAAATGTTGATAATAAATGGTTTCAGGACCTGGCGAGGGGTGAGTAAAGATATGAAGTAGGTACATCCCTCTTATCTTTTTCTTTTTCCTGCTTTTGGTTTCTCCCTTTTTGTAAAACAATTTCTTGTGGTTTAGGTCCATATGGGTGTTCCTGGACCACTTTCAATCACTCACTTTCTATCTTTACTAACTCTTTCTATCCTTTTTCTTATTAAAGTTTAAAATAAGAAGTGGTACAAGAAAAGTATAACCTTATGTTTATTGGAGATCACTGTACTGTACAATACTTCTAATAAATAAATAATTTTAAAAAACCCTAAAAAAAACAAAAACATAATGGGACCAGACCTCGCAATCAGATATATAATACAAATTGACCCTATATATTTCGTTATAACATATCACATATATATAACAATTTTATCTACTAATTGTTTAAACGGATGATTTTACCTTCAATAATAATCAACTGTTGGTTGAAGGGGTTAACATGAAACGTGCTCCTGGATCTAAGCCAGGTGCTCGTTTCTCCTCCCCTCCCCTCAGTTATAGATAAGGCTTAGATTTAGTGAATTTTTGTGTTAGTTCATAAATTTGTTTTTTCTTGTTAGCGTCCGTTACTATTTCTATATTAATATTGTTAGATTGTTAAATTATTAATAGGATTAGTTCTTTACAATTTAAATTAGTATTTTAATCTCTTAAACAATTAATACTTCTGGTATAATCCACTCTCTTCGGCATTCTTTGATCGTGTTACTACTGTATTTTGTTTGTTCTGAATAAAAGCATTTCGTATTTTTAAAAAAACTAAGGGACAAAAAGGTAAAAAATATGGGACAAATTCCCCGACGGCAATTCGTTGGCCGACTCAGCCGAGGCTGAGTGAGGCCATGATGGCCAGAGTGAGTCCCAGAGCAAATTGGAGGCCCAGCACTACAACTCCCCCTCCCATTCCGAATTCGACCTTCCTGTCCTGGGCCTCCTCCATTGCCAGATTGAGACCCACCGCAAATTGGAGGAGCATCACCTCATATTTCGCTTGGGCAGTTTACACCCTAGCGGTATGAACATTGACTTCTCTAACTTCAGATAGCCCATGTTTTCTCCCTCCTTCTTCTCCCCCTTACCAGTTCTCCTACAAGTCCTACTGTCTCCGCCCACTTTCTATCTTTTTCCCGCCCCCCCCCCGACATCAGTCTGAAGAAAGGTCTCGATCTGAAACGTCACCCATTCCATCTCTCCATAGATGCTGCCTGTCCCGCTGAGTTGCTCCAGCATTTTGTGTCCACCTTGGTATCTCAAGATGTTCTGGGTCAGGACCTTCGGACGTCAGGCGCCCTGGACCATGGGCTCGTGTGCTGATGAGTTCTGGGCAAAGACCACCAACGCTCAGAAGGGGCTGGACCTGGGCCTTGGCTGTTCAGAAGGGTTTGGGGTCAGGACCTAGGAAGTTCTAGAAGGTCAGGTCTTTGCAAGTTCAGGAGGTCTTGGGTCAGGACCTTGCGACTTCAGGACTTCAAGAGAATCTGGGTTGGGGCTGTGGCAGGCAGTGAAAAAAGCGAATGGCATGTTGGCCTTCATAACAAGAGGAGTTGAGTATAGGAGCAAAGAGGTCCTTCTGCAGTTGTACAGGGCCCTAGTGAGACCACACCTTGAGAATTGTGTGCAGTTTTGGTCTCCAAATTTGAGGAAGGACATTCTTGCTATTGAGGGAGTGCAGCGTAGGTTCACAAGGTGAATTCCCGGGATGGCGGGACTGTCATATGCTGAGAGAATGGAGCAGCTGGGCTTGTATACTCTGGAGTTTAGAAGGATGAGAGGGAATCTTATTGAAGCATATAAAATTATTAAGGGTTTGGACACGCTAGGGGCAGGAAACATGTTCCCGACGTTGGGGAAGTCCAGAACCAGGGGCCACACAGTTTAAGAATAAGGGGTAAGCCATTTAGAATGGAGACGAGGAAACACTTTTTCTCATAGAGAGTTGTGAGTCTGTGGAATTTTCTGCCTCAGAGGGCGGTGGAGGCCGGTTCCCTGGATGATTTCAAGAGAGAGCTAGATAGGGCTCTTAAGGGGATTTGTGAATTTGTGGAATTCCCTGCCACAGAGGGCAGTAGAGGCCAAATCACTGGATGGATTTAAGAGAGAGTTGGATAGAGCTCTAGGGGCTAGTGGAATCAAGGGTATGTGGGGAGAAGGCAGGAACGGGATACTGTTTGGGGATGATCAGCCATGATCGCAATGAATGGTGGTGCTGGCTCGAAGGGCCGAATGGCCTCCTCCTGCACCTATTGTCTAATGTCTATTGTCTAAGTTCAGAAGGTCAGGTCTTTGGAAGTTCAGGAGGTCTTGGGTCAGGATATTGGGACTTCAGGAGAATCTGGGTCGGGGCCGTAGGCATTCAAGATGTTCCTGGTCAAGACCCTTGGTACTGTCGGTGTGCTTGGCAGGATCTTGTGAGTTGATGAGGTTCTGGGCAAGGACCACCAGGGTTCAGGAGATCCTAGAACAGGATCTTGGAATTTCAGAAGGTTTCGGGAGGTTGGGCAGTTCGAGCTACTCGGCACTTCTGCAGGTTCTGGGACATTCCCAGGAACTCTTGAACCTCCAAGATCCCGCGTGGGAGAAACATAGAAACATAGGTGCAGGAGGAGGCCATTCGGCCCTTCGAGCCAGCACCACCATTCATTGCGATCAAGGCTGATCGTCCCCAATCAATAACCCGCGCCTACCTTCTTCCCATATCCCTTGATTCCACCAGCCCCTTGAGCTCTATCTAACTCTCTCTTAAATCCATCCAGTGATTTAGCCTCCATCTGTGGCATGGAATTCCACAAATTCACAACTCTCTGGGTGAAAACGTTTTTTGTCACCTCAGTCTTAAATGGCCTCCCCTTTATTCTCAGACTGTGTGCGGCCCCTGGTTCTGGGCTCGCCCAACATTGGGAACATTTTTCCTGCATCTAGCTTGTCCAGTCCTTTTATAATTTTTATGTCTCTATCAGATGCCCCCTCATCCTTCTAAACTCCAGTGAATACAAGCCTAGTCTTTTCAATCTTTCCTCATATGACAGTCCCGCCATCCCAGGGATCAATCTCGTGAACCTACGCTGCACTGCCTCAATCACAGGAATGTCCTTCCTCAAATTAGGTGACCAAAACTGTACACAATAATTGTATATGTTTCTATAAGATCCCCCCTGATTCTTCTAAACTCCAGTGAATACAAGCCTAGTCTTACCAGAGCCCTATACAACTGCAGAAGAACCTCTCTACTCCTATACTGAAATCCTCTTGTTATCAATCTGGGAGCTGGTGGGAACATATCCCGCTGGAAGCCCAACCAGGACAAGGAGCCTTGTGTCGAACAATAAACAATAGACAACAGGTGCAGGAGCAGGCCATTCAATGTGATCATGGCTGATCATCACCAATCAGTACCCCGTTCCTGCCTTCTCCCCATATCCCCTGACCCCGCTATCTTTAAGCGCCCTATCTAGCTCTCTCTTGATAGCATCCAGAGAACCGGCCTCCACCGCCCTCTGAGGCAGAGAATTCCACAGACAGTGTTGGAGTTACCACAGGCATTTCCTCCCAGCGGAGATTAGATCATTGGACCTATCCAAGTAGACAACTGCAGAAACACGGAACTGCAGGTGCTGGTCCCCCGAGGAAAGATACAAAATGCTGGAGTAATTTTTCCGACGGGAAAAATGGGAAAAGACCAGACGACAGCTGCGTATACGATCAGAGGCACCGCTGGAGTAGGATGGGGGGGTGAAGGTGGGGGTTATTGTGGTCCGCCCTTAACCACTCCCCCCGGGGTTGTCACCGCACGCTCCAGCTAACCCTTCCTCCCTCCTCCCCCCCGAACTCACGGTGTCTCCGAAGCCCCTCTTGGCCTGGTCTTGTCTCCCCTTCATCCCGTGGATCTGCTGCAGGTACCAGACTCGCGTCCGATCCGCCATCTCCAGGCCGTGCAAGAGGGTGTCCCTCTCCCTCTCCAGCTCCTTCATCTGTTTCAGCTGCGGGGGGGAAACGGGGCCCCCATTACTGACGAAGGCTCTCGAACCACAAGCTGATCAAAACAGCCTCTCTCCGCAGAGACCGCTCCATCCGTAACTCCCTGGTCAACTCGTCCCTTCCCACCCCAGCCACCCCCTCCCCGGGCACTTTCCCCTTGCAACCGCAGGAAATGCTACACTTGTCGTTTTACCTCCCCCCCTCGACTTCATCCAAGGACCCGAGCAGTCTTTCCAGGTGCGGCAGAGGTTCACCTGCACCTCCTCCAACCTCATCTATTGCATCCGCTGCTCTAGGTGTCAGCTGCTCTACATCGGTGAGACCAAGCGTAGGCTTGGCGATCGCTTCGCCCAACACCTCCGCTCACTTCGCATTAACCAACCTGACCTCCCGGTGGCTCAGCACTTCAACTCCCCCTCCCGTTCCGAATCCGACCTTTCTGTCCTGGGCCTCCTCCATGGCCAGAGTGAGGCCCACCGTAAATTGGAGGAGCAGCACCTCATATTTTGCTTGGGCAGTTTACACCCCAGCGGTATGAATATTGACTTCTCCAATTTCAGGTAGTCCCTGCTTTCTCCCTCCTTCCCCTCCCCTTCCCAGCTCTCCCACAGCCCACTGTCTCCGCCTCTTCCTTTCTTCTTCCGCCCCCCCCCCCCCACCGCCACATCAGTCTGAAGAAGAGTCTCGACCTGAAACGTCACCTGTTCCTTCGCTCCATAGATGCTGCCTCACCCGCTGAGTTTCTCCAGCATTTTTGTCTACCTTTTTTTCCCACGAGTAGTAGCTCGACTCAATAACCAAAAATCTGTAGCCTCCTTGTGCTCTGGTATTTCATTTAATTCACATGTTTAATCGATAATGTTTTATTATTAATGTTTAATGTTTTATGTGTCATTCCTAACTGTCCCTGTACGTCATGTTGTCACTTGCGGGTGGAGCACCAAGGCAAATTCCTTGTATGTGAATACTTGGCCAATAAACATATTCATTCATTCATTCATTCATTCATTCGTTCCTTCTCTCCAGAGATGCTGCCTGTCCCCGCTGAGTTACTCTGGCTTTTTGTGTCCATCTCCCATTATTCATCGACTGATACTTTATTATGGTTAGACAATAGACAATAGGTGCAGGAGGAGGCCATTCGGCCCTTCGAGCCAGCACCGCCATTCAATGTGATCATGGCTGATCATCCCCAATCAGTACCCCCTTCCCTCTGTTCCCCTTCCCCTTCTCTTCCCACTCCCTCCCCAATCCACCCCCTCCATCCCATCTCCTTCTCCTCTCCCCCAACCCCCTCTCTACCCCTCCCCTTCCACTTTCTCTTACCTTCCACCGCCCCAACCACCACTCCTCCAATCCACCCCCTCCATCTCCTCTCCCCCCACCCCTCCCTTCTCCCCCTCCCCATTTCTTCCCCCTCCTCCCCCCATTCCTCCCCGTCCCTCTTCCCCTCTTCATCTCCTCTCCCCCACATCCTCTCTCTCACTCTCTCCCCCTTCTCCCCCCCCCCCGTCCCCGCTCCGCACTCACCACATCGTAATCCACGCCGCCGGTGATGGTGTGGCGCCTGGGATCACCGCGGCACATGTCACTGCGCCGCTGGGCCGCCTGAGCCACGGAGCCGGCGATGCTGTGCGAGCGGCTCACGACCGGCCCCTCGCCGTGCTCTGGGGGGGGGGCAGAGAGAAAGAGACCTCGCTTAAACCGTGGGACGGCGTATCCTCCAAGCCCTGGCGTTCTGCGCCACCACTTACCGGCGCGGGCGGTCCCCATCGGAGGCCTCTCTACCGGGGATTCCTCCCCCTGTGGTGGGGAGTGTTGCACAAGGCTGCGGCCTGTAGGCGGTTGACGGGCTCGCCAGCCGCCCGGCGCTTCCGCGGCGAGCAAGAGACCGTGTTCCACCTGTACGTGCAGCGTGAGAGGTTGCACCCCCTATCTGAAGGGGGCTGCTCCTCAAGCCTTGGCTACATTGCAGCCCTGATATCTGGGCACCCGGTACAGAGCAGGGAGGGGTCTCAACAGACAATAGACAATAGGTGCAGGAGTAGGCCATTCGGCCCTTCCAGACAGCACCACCATTCAATGTGATCATGGCTGATCATCCCCAATCAGTACCCCGTTCCTGCCTTCTCCCCATATCCACTGACTCCGCTATCTTTAAGAGCCCTATCTTGCTCTCTCTTGAAAGCATCCAGAGAACCGGCCTCCACCGCCCTCTGAGGCAGAGAATTCCACAGACTCACAACTCGCTGTGAGAAAAAGTGTTTCCTCGTCTCCGTTCTAAATGGCTTACCCCTTATTCTTAAACTGTGTGGCCCCTGGTTCTGGACTCCCCCAACATCGGGAACGTGTTTCCTGCCTCTAACGTGTCCAAACCCTTAATAATCTTATATGTTTCAATAAGTTCCCTTCTCATCCTTCTAAACTCCAGAGTGTAAAAACCCTGACCTCCCATCTACCTCATTGGACACCTTTGAACAATCTTTAATTGGACTTTATTGGACGTCTATGTTCTCTTGAAGTAAATGTTGTGCCACTATGCTTTGAGTGGGGCAGTGTGTCACACATTATCCGTTCCCCCTTTGGCGGACCATGAGGCAGTGTGTCACACATTATCCGTTCCCCCTTTGGCGGACCATGGGGCAGTGTGTCACACACTATCCGTTCCCCCATTGGCGGATGATGGGGCAGTGTGTCACACGCTATCCTTTCCCCCTTTGGCAGACGATGGGTCAGTGTGTCACACATAATCCGTTCCCCCTTTGGCGGACCATGAGGCAGTGTGTCACACATTATCCGTTCCCCCTTTGGCGGACCATGAGGCCAGTGTGTCACACACTATCCTTTCCCCTCTGGTTCTCTGTTGACATGCAGCCAAGATTCGTGAAGTGAAAATATTTTCCGGGCAGCTGCGATGATCTTACACAATAGAGAGACTGTTGGGTTTCAGTGCAGGTTTCAGTTGGCACAAATCCAGAAGAGAACACAGCCGCAACTTTGATAAGACACAAAAGTAAAGCGAGAGAGATATAATCTTGGAAATACTGGAAAAACAATCTCTTCCCATTAAACCTACGATTTCATTCAATGGATCTTCAGACGGTGACTCTGGCCTAATTTCGGAATTAAGACATCGTTATTCAATAGACAATAGACAACAGGTGCAGGAGGAGGCCATTTGGCCCTTCGAGCCAGCACCGCCATTCAATGTGATCATGGCTGATCATCCCCAATCAGTACCCCGTTCCTGCCTTCTCCCCATATCCCCTGACTCAGCTATCTTGAAGTGCCCTATAGAAATAAAGAAACATAGAAAATAGGTGCAGGAGTAGGCCATTCGGCCCTTCGAGCCTGCACCGCCATTCAATATGATCATGGCTGATCATCCAACTCAGTATCCTGTACCTGCCTTCTCTCCATACCCGCTGATCCCTTTAGCCACAAGGGCCACATCTAACTCCCTCTTAAATGTAGCCAATGAACTGGCCTCAACTACCTTCTGTAGCAGAGAATTCCACAGATTCACCACTCTCTGTGTGAAAAAGTGTTTCCTCATCTCCGTTGTAAATGGCCTACCCCTTATTCTTAAACCATGGCCCCTGGTTGTGGACTCCCCCAACATCGGGAACATGTTTCCTGCCTCTAGCATGTCCAAACCCTTAATAATCCTATAGGTTTCAATAAGATAACCTCTCATCCTTCTAAACTCCAGAGTATACAAGCCCAGCCACTCCATTCTCTCAGCATATGACAGTCCCGCCATCCCGGGAATTAACCTTGTAAACCTACGCTGCACTCCCTCTATAGCAAGAATGTCCTTCCTCAAATTTGTTACCAAAACTGCACACAATACTCCAGGTGTGTTCTCACTAGGACTCTGTACAACTGCAGAAGGACCTCTTTGCTCCTATATTCGACTCCTCTTGTTATGAAGGCCAACATGCCATTCGCTTTCTTCACTGCCTGCTCTACCTGCATGCTTACTTTTATTGTCTGATGAACAAGGACCCTCAGATCCCATTGTACTTCCTACCTTTCTTCAGACTCGACCCCGAAACATCACCTGTTCCTTCTCCCCAGAGATGCTGCCTGTCCTGCTGAGTTACTCCAGCATTTTGTGTCTTATCTTCGATTTAAACCAGCATCTGCAGTTCCTCCCTAAACATGATGGCGGGGGAAAAAAGACTTCCTCTTCTGCCCCTGTGTTTGGATAGAGTCCATAGCGTCGTAGGAAACAGGACCTTCAGCGCAACTCGCCCACACCGGCCAACTATGTCCCAGCTACACTAGTCCCACCTGCCTGCGCTTGGTCCATATCCCTCCAAACCTGTCCTATCCATGTACCTGTCGAACCGCTTCTTAAACGTTGGGATAGTCACAGCCTCAACTACCTCCTCTGGCAGCTTGTTCCATACACCCACCACCCTCTGTGTGAAAATGTTACTCCTCGGATTCCTATTAAATCTTTTCCCCTTCATCTTGAACCCATGTCCTCTGGTCCTCGATTCCTCTACTCTTGGTAAAAGACTCTGTGCGTCTACCCGATCTATTCCTCTCATGATTTTGTACACCTCTATAAGATCTCCCCTCATCCTCCTGCCCTCCATGGAATAGAGACCCACCCAGACGTGCTGTCTGTACGGAGTTTGCAGGTTCTCCCCGTGACCCGCGTGGGTTTTACTCCGAGATCTTCGGTTTCCTCCCACACTCCAAAGACGTGCAGGTTTGTAGGTTAATTGGCTTGGACAATTTGGTATAAATTGTCTTTAGTGTGTGTAGGGTAGTGTTAATGTGCGGGGATCGCTGGTCGGCACGGACCCGGTGGGCCGAAGGGCCTGCTTCCGAGCCCTATCTCTAAAGTAAATTAAACTACGCAAGAGAGAGTTAGATTTAGCTCTTGGGGCTAAAACACACTGGTCTTCGATTCCCCTAAGATCCCCCCTCATCCTCCTGCGCTCCATGGAATAGAGACCCAGCCTACTCAACCTCTCCCTATAGCTCACACCCTCTAGTCCCGGCAACATCCTCGTGAAAGCTGCTGTCATTAATGTCTCAATTTAACCCCGTAAATCGTCAGATTACAGCCACAGATCCGTGCTGGGCCACTCTTCCGAGCACAATCCCTTCAGACAGATCCCTGCTAATCCCACACCGCATATCGACAGTGCGAGACCTGGGAAACATTCGGACGCCCAATCTCAGAAGCGGGGATAAGAGGACTGTGTCTTCAATCCAACACGCACCTTATGCTATACCCGCTGCAGCTCACATCAGATTAGTTCTGACGTGGCCCTGGCTTAACGAGACAAATCCTTCCACCGCCCCCTAATTTGAGGAAGGACATTCTTGCCATTGAGGGAGTGCAGCGTAGGTTTACAAGGTTAATTCCCGGGATGGCGGGACTGTCATATGCTGAGAGAATGGAGCGGCTGGGCTTGTATACTCTGGAGTTTAGAAGGATGAGAGGGGATCGTATTGAAACATATAAGATTGTTAAGGGTTTGGACACGCTAGAGGCAGGAAACATCTTCCCAATGTTGGGGGGAGTCCAGAACCAGGGGCCACACACAGTTGAAGAATAAGAGGTAAGCCATTTAGAACGGAGATGAGGAAACACTTTTTCTCACAGAGAGTTGTGAGTGTGGAATTCTTTGCCTCAGAGGGCGGTGGAGGCCGGTTCTCTGGATACTTTTCAAGAGCTGGATAGGGCTCTTCAAGATAGCGGAGTCAGGGGATATGGGGAGAAGGCAGGAACGGGGTACTGATTCGGGATGATCAGCCATGATCACATTGAATGGCGGTGCTGGCTCGAAGGGCCGAATGGCCTACTCCTGCACCTATTGTCTATTGTCTATTGTTTCTTAAAAGTTGGGATAGTCCCAGCCTCAACTACCTCCTCTGGCAGCTTGTTCCATACACCCACCACCCTCTGTGTGAAAAAGTTACCCCTCAGATTCCTATTAAATCTTTTCCCCTTCACCTTGAACCTGTGTCCTCTGGTCCTCGATTCCCCTACTCTGGGCAAGAGACTCTGTGCGTCTACCCGATCTATTCCTCTCGTGATTTTGTACAGTGTACGATGTACTAATTGATTGTAATGCGCTAATTGGGAGCTGAACGAGCTTATGAGGCAGGCAGTGGCTGTCGACAAGGCCTATCCACCCCATCAATAATAACATCCCCGAGGGTCTTGGTTCAATAGTGGATGGGGGGGGGGGGGGGAGTGAGCATCACATTATCACCTCCAACTTTCTCACTTCCAAATAAGGGACACAAGGTCAAAA
>JAXLNO010000579.1:0-22375 GCA_038087875.1 Malacoraja senta
ATGAAGAAGTGCATGGCCAATTCCCACTTTTATTGCAAAGTTCAGTCACTGTGTAGTTCAGACAACTGAGACAAGCAATTAGTTACCCAGGGCAGTGTCACAAATGCATCAAGATAAATGACTGGGTAGTTTGTCTCCAGTGAAATTGTTTGAGTGATAAGTAAATGCGAGAATAACAAGACTTCATCAGCATGTCAACGTATTGAGTGTTTGGGACATTTTATATCCAAATTAGCATGAAGGGATAAAACAAAATATGGTATAGAGTGATGTTGCCAGGACTCGAGGGCCTGGGCTACAGGGAGAGGTTAAGCAATATGGGACTTTATTCCTTGGAGCACAGGAGGCTGAGGGGTGAACTTATAGAGGTGTATAAAATCACGAGGGGAATAGATAGGGTGAATGCACACGGTCTTTTTCCCCAGGGTAGGGGTATCAAGAACAAGAGGGCATGGATTTAAGGTTAAAGGGCGATGATGTAATAGGAATCTGAGGGGCAACTTGTTCACACAATGAGTGGCTGGCATATGGAACCAGCTGCCAGATGAAGGAGTTGAGGCAGGTGCATTATAAGACTTGAACAGGTATATTGATAGGAAAGGGATATTTTGAGGGATATGTGCCATAGATTTTGAGTCAGTGCCAGAATGTTTAGGGTTTGTCAGTAAGTCCAAGGCTTACCGGCAGTTTCTTGTTGGTGATTTTCAGCTGTGTTCTGATGTTGGACATCTCATAAAGCCATTGAGCATTTGGGAGCTGAGATTAGGATCAGGGACGGTTCTTGTCACCACAATTGTTAACGCTCCCTCCTGTGTGGCTGACCAAGCAAATGTACCTGTAATTAGATAGGCATAAAGTCCTGAAGTAACTCAGTGGTTCAGGCAGCATCTCTGGAGGTAAAGGATGGGTGACATAGAAACATAGAAACATAGAAAATAGGTGCAGGAGTAGGCCATTCGGCCCTTCGAGCCTGCATCGCCATTCAATATGATCATGGCTGATCATCCAACTCAGTATCCTGTATCCGCCTTCTCTCCATACCCCCTGATACCTTTAGCCACAAGGGCCACATCTAACTCCCTCTTAAATATAGCCAATGAACTGGCCTCAACTACCATCTGTGGCAGAGATTTCCAGAGATTCACCACTCTCTGTGTGAAAAATGTTTTTCTCATCTCGGTCCAAAAAGATTTCCCCCTTATCCTTAAACTGTGACCCCTTGTTCTGGACTTCCCCAACATCGGGAAAAATCTTCCTGCATCTAGCCTGTCCAAACCCTTAAGAATTTTGTAAGTTTCTATAAGATCCCCCCTCAATCTTCTAAATTCTAGCGAGTACAAGCCAAGTCTATCCAGTCTTTCTTCATATGAAAGTCCTGACATCCCAGGAATCACTGGTGAACCTTCTCTGTACTCCGTCTATGGCAAGAATGTATTTTCCCAGATTAGGAGGCCAAAACTGTACGCAATACTCCAGGTGTGGTCTCACCAAGACCCTGTACAACTGCAGTAGAACCTCCCTGCTCCTATACTCAAATCCCTTTGCTATGAATGCTAACATACCACTTCCTGTTGGGACCTTTCTTCAGCTTAAAAGTAGGGAGTGGGGAGGGGTTGGAAAGCTGGAGGTGAGAAAAGGCCAGGACCAATCAGGGCCAGCCACTAATGTCCTCAGGCTAGGGAAGGTGATCTCAAGAGAAACAATGTGGAGAACTGTGGAACTGGTAAAACAACAAGGGAGAGGGAAGGGGGCGAGGAGGGTAGAGGGATGAGAGGGGAGTATGAGATGACGTTAACATCGCACATATTTTTCTCCAGAGGTGCTGCCTGACCCGCTGAGTTACTACAGCATTTGTGTCGACCTTAGATATAAACTAGCATCTGCAGATCGTTGTTTCTGCAATGTGTTTGGGCGTAATTGTTGAGCATCTACAATTGAATTATATTTGTATCCATGGGGGGAGCTAAGTAGGTGGACAAATATTGCAGCAAATCATTTTTTATTGAGACTGTTATTGAACGAACACTTTTCAAAACTGGTGCCATCTGCAACCCCTGGAGCAGCTGAGATCATTTTCAGTTTTAGTTTATTGGCACATGTACCGTGGTACAGTGAAAAGCTTTTGTTGCATGCTAACTAGACAGCGGAAAGACTAATATGATTACAATCGAGCCATTCATAGTGTACAGATACATGATGAGGGAATAACGTTTAGTGTAAGGTAAGGCCGGCAAAGTACGATCAAAGATAGTCCGATGGTCTCTGATGAGGTAGTTAGTAGCTCTTGACTGCTCTCTAGTTGTGGTAGGATGGTTCAGTTGCCTCATAACAGCTGGGAAGAAACTGTCCCTGAATCTGGAGGTGCTCACTTTTCACACTTCTATACCTTTTGCCCAATAGGAGAGGGGAGAAGAGAGTGTGGCGAGGGAGCGACTCGTCCTTGATTATGCTGCTGGCCTTGCCAAGGCAGCGTGAGATATAAATGGAGTCAATGGAAGGGAGGTTAGTTTGTGTGATGGTCTGGATTGCGTCCACAAAGTGCTGCAATTTCTTGCGGTCTTCGATGAAGCTTTTCCCAAACCAAGCTGTGATGCATCCAGATAAAATGCTTTCTGCAGCGCATTTACAGTGCGTCTAGAACATAGAAGAGTACAGCACAAGATTAGTAAGATTAAACGAGAACTTACCTAAGTTTGAAGTTTGATCTTTATTTTATGAGGAGTTACGTAGGTGATTACGTGAAGAACCCCGCCAGTGCGCCTGCGCGTCAATCTTCAAAGCAGCGGTGTGAAATCACAAAAAACAACAACCGAAGTAATATAGTCTCATAATAAAATGAGTAATACAAGAACTTCCATCTGACCTTTATGATAGAGGGTAGGGTCGTGGTGGGCACGTAATCACCTACGTAAATCCCCATAAAATAAAGATCAAACTTCAAACTTAGGTAAGTTCTCGTTTAATCTTACTATTTTACTTCGGAGTCACGTGAGTGACTACGTGAAGATTTTAAAGCTTTGTGATTTCATGCCGTGGATCAATCCCGGCTTCTCACTGCATAGATTGACTCGGAACGAGAATAATCAATCATGCATTCATAATAACATTTGTACCACAAATGCAGTAATTCATTTCAATAATGAAATGAATCAGATCCCCTTTAAACCAGAGGAATTTACACAGAACTTAAAATAGTTTCTGCAAACAACCCCGCATTAACAATAGGCCGATGGTAAAAATGTTGAAACATCAACTCATTGGACCACCTGGCGGCTGCGAGGATATGGTCGACGGGGCCGTCTTTTGCCCTGGCCACCGACGTTTCTGCTGCCCTAGTTGAGTGAGACGTAAAAACATAAGTGTTAATACCAGCAGTTGTTAAGACTTCTTTTATCCATCTGGAAATAGTCTGTATTGAAACTCTCTTGTGTGGTTTCTTGTGTGTGATCAACAACCCAGTTTCCGTATTCTCAAATATCCCAGATTGTCACGTACCTAGGTTTCGGTGGTTTGGAATTAAAGATTCCTTTCATTAGTCTGGAAACAATTGGGTGTGACCCAATTGAGTTTCTTTCTGAATCCAGAACCAAATATGAGGACAATGCACTTCTGGCTGAATTAATTGCACTACAACTCAGACCTTCATCATAATAACGTTTTGACAGAAATTCTAAACGTTTGAAATATCTGCAGTACTTTATTGCACACTCTTTTGTATACAGAACTCTTCCCATTTCTTAATATAAGAAAGGTACTGTTTTTGAGTGTTCTTCCTCCCGGCTGCCGTAAGCATGTCCACAGTATGCTCAGACAGTCCTCGTCCCAGAAAAGGCATTCTTAAAACCTGCAAATCAACAAATCCAAACAATGATATAATGGATGTTGTTACCCTGTTACAGGGTGCAGCAATAAATTACTCCTTTTTGGGACTTTCATCAACATTTATGTTGTTAATTCTAATATCAACAGATACCATGGCTGTGTAGGCCAATCTGGTACTACCAATACCCTTGAAGCAGAATCTTGCCTGATTTTAAGCAAACATTGGCTTATGAGGCAGAAAGGTGGAAATATATATGAAAACATACCACCCCAATGTAGCGACAAAGCATCAATCGCCACTGCTCCTGGATCTGGTTTCCATGAGACATATCTCGATAGCTGATGATTCAAGTCGATGTCGGTCATTCCAAATCTGATTACTGTATCATTGAATACCTCTTGATTCAACATCCATTCTTTATTATCATGGAACTTTTCGTGACCTGGTGTCTGCTATCGTGTTCATTCTACCTGGTAGATAGATAGCTGAAATCCAAATGTTCTTTTCAATACACCAAGACCCAAGTTGATTTAACCATTTTGTCACATGACACCGACTTAATTCCACCCATATCATTAATATAGGCAACTACTGTTGTGTTTATTAATTTGAACTTAAACCTTCCTTTTAGTTGTGTTAGAACCATAAGCTTGGAGTCCATAGAAACCTCCTAAAAGCTCCAAATAGGTAATTCCCCATGTCTGCAGTAACACTAACTTTTCCTGATTCCATCTGCCTCCGCAGCTCCATGTTAAATCAGTTGCACCCCATCCTAGTGCACTGGCATCAGTTTGTAATATCATGGAAGGTTGTTCAATCAGCACTTTGCCTGAACTGCTTGAGACATGTAGAATCCACCACTGCAGCTTAGAAACAGCATTTGTTGTTACTTGCATGGTTCTATCAAAATGACCAGCATTTACTCTCAGTGCCTGTTCTTTAATTCTCTGCAGCTGTTGATAATGTAATGGTCCATACTGGACTGCTGGGAATCTACTAATTTTCCCAGTACTCGAGCCACCTGTCTAGTTAGAGGTTTTTGCTCGTTTAACAGATTACTGCAATCTTTAATCAACTCCACCCTTTTTTCACTGGGCAAAGTAATTTGCATTTGAGCTAAATCAATTGTGAACCCCAAATAATTAATCGAGGTACATGTTTTTAACCTTGATTTCTTTGGATGAATTTAGAAACCCCCCAAACTTTCAAAAGTTTGATTTTATTACTGCAACCGATGCTTCTGTTGACTGTTTTGTCCTTCCTATAATCAAGACATCATCCAGGTATGCCATTAGTACATGCCCCTGGCTCTCAGCAACCCCAGAATTGATTTAAACAATTTTATGAATATTCTGGGAGAGAACGTTAACCCTTTAGGCAGAGCTTTGAACTGCCCTAATTGGTTCATCCATTTAAATTTAAAATACTTCATATCTTGCAAGTGAACAGACACTGAACAAAAGGATTCAGACTTGTCAAGTCTATATTAATCCTACATCCTCCATCCTTTTTTGATCGAGGGAATATATTTGACCCAAATTAGTGAATTTGGTAGACTGATTCTTTAATAACACCTTTTATATATAGGGTTTTGAAGCGCAAGTTGAACCTCCATTACTTCGCAAAGTGGAGAGTTCTGCTAGGAACATGCTGGACAGGCAAATCATAATTTGGATTGAATTCAATTCGAAATCCTTATATATTATTCAGAATTACCACATCTGAAGTAATCTTCTTCCAATGTTTATAGAAGACACGTAATCTGCCTCCAACTTTTGGACTTAATCCAGTTAGTATGTTCCCCTGAGAACCAGGTCCACCTACCTCTTGAGTCATTTTGAGTATTCTGAGATCCCTGGATTCTCCCGGAAGCACCACCACTGGTCCTTACTCCCGCTGCAGGCCACCAGCTACGTCCCTGCGTTGATGAGCGGCTTGGTCCTGGTCTAGGATCCGTATGACGTCTGAAAGGATACTTCCTCTTTACAGACTTTGCAACCATTGATGTTTTTATCAATCCTGTTTTCGCTTCATCTTCCAACTCTTTAATACGTCTCCCGAGATCCTCTCCAAAGAGTATGTTGGGTAATTGTATATTACTTGGAGTGCTGCGAATTTCGGATTCATAGTAGACCGTATAGCACTTTCCTCAGATAATTGATCTCGAAGTGGGTGCTGCATAGCAACCCCAGTGCTTGCTGATGCAACTTCGTCATCTTTTGGCTGTTACCTGCTATTCTGGTAAAAGCAGTTATTCCAGAACCCAGCAGCTTTAATATTCTCTGCAACTGATTCCAGATAATTTGGTTCACTGCTGCTGCTTTCAGCAACCCACAGTTACTTGGGGTCTCCTGCTTTCTTGCAGTCTCATCCATCTCCTGCTGTTCCAGCTAATGGTAAACCAAGTAATTTCTTAAGGAGGCCAGTTCTTCTCCTAATGGCTCTCCTGACTCTGACGGGGCAGCGAATCCTACTGCCAGGGGTGGAACATCTGGCAGCTGCCGTTCATCGCTTTGTACAGCCTCACCGTCAGAGTCGGGGTCTGAATCTCATGACCCGTAGCACGCTCCTCATTCCTGAGGGTGCATTCCATCAGCCCTGAGCAAGGTGCTGTTAAGCTGCTCCTGCAGCTTGGATTACAGTACACTCCTTCCTGAGTGAACTTTGCTCCAACAGCTATTAAAAAGGCTTTCTATTTGGGCAATACGCTCGAAAGCAGTATCTAGCCCTGTATCAGGAGCTGTTTGAGCTGTTTCCAGCAGCTTGGCTTTCAGTACACTCCTCCCTGAGTGAACTTTGCTCCAACAGCCTATGTAAAAGGCTTTCTATTTGGGCAATACGCTCGAAAGCAGTATCTAGCCCTGGAGCTACTTCCATTGCCTGGGACTCCCTCCGTGGGCCGTTGGGATTTAAACTTTGTCTTTTGCCCGACAGGCGCTGACTGTGTTTTCACCAGCCCCAGGTCCACAGTCGCTATGCTCACTGCTGGCGACTGTACCGTGGTTTAGAGGCGGTTGGTCTCTAACCGCAGACTCCCGACTTTCCCGACTTCTGTCGGCTGTGTCGCTCACCTCTTCCCCCTGTCCGTTTTTTCCATGGCGTCTGTGGAAAAAATCCCCATAGACCCACAGTAAACGGACCTGGAAAACATGAAAAAAGTTTTTACTTACCTTGTAGTTGAAAAACTACAAACCACTGTAGGAGCTCTGCTCCTCACGTCCGTTTGCGTCAAGGCGTCTGACGTAATGACGCGCAGGCGCACTGGTGGGGTTCTTCACGTAGTCACTCACGTGACTCCGAAGTAAAATAGGCCCTACAGCCCATAATGTCTGGGCTGAACAAAATACCAACTCTTATCTGTCTGCACATAATCAATATCCCTGCACTCCCTGCATTTCCATGTGCTTATCCAAAAGTTTTTAAACACAACCGGCTTATCTGCCTCCACCACCATACCAAGCAGCGTGTTCCAGCACTCACCACCCTTTGTGTGAAAAACATTCCCCACTCATCTCCTATAAACTTTGCCGCTTCTCACCTCAAAGCTATGTGCCCTAGTATTTGATATTTCCATCCTGGGAAAAAGGTTCTGATTGTCTACCCTATCTATGCCTCTCATCATTTAATATACTTTTATCAGATGTCCCTGCCACCTCCAAAAGTTCATAGAAAACATTCCAAGTCTGTCCCACCTCTCTATGTAGCTAACACCCCCTAATCCAGGCATAATTCTGGTAAACCTCCTCAGCACCATTTGCAAAGCCTTCACATCCTGTAATGGGGCGACCATCACTACACACAACGCTCCAAATGTGAACAAACCAAAGCCCTATAAATCTGCACCATAGAGAGATACAGTACAGAAACAGGCCCTTCAGCCCACTGTCTGCACTGACCGGCAATCACCCCGTAGACTAGCACTATCTTACATATTATGTACAATTTACAATTTTACTGAAGCCAATTAACCTCCAAACTTGTGCGTCTTTGAAGTGTGGGAGGAAATTGGAGCACTGGGGAATACCCACGTGGTCACAGGGACAACATACAAACTCCATACCCATAATCAGGATCAAACCCAGGTGTCTGGCACTGTAAGGTAGCAGCTCTACCGCTGTGCCACTGTACCACCCAACTTCATGACTTCCTGACTCTTATATTCAATGCCCTGACCAATGGAGGCAAGCGTACCATACACCTTCTTTACCACACATTTACTTGTGTTGCCACTATTTTGTTTTCCTACTTATCACATGCCAATTTGACAAAAATATAGCAGCCGTCCTTAATTGTCCCAAAGTCCAAATCCTGCAAATCCCTACAGAATGGCACTGTGGGGATATCTTCAATAAAAGAACTGCAGCTTTCACCATGACCACCTCAAGCATAGTTGGGACCAGTGCTATTTTTGTGACAGTATATTTGCCGACCACGTGACACGTATGTTTATTAATAGTGAATACCGGCACTTAACTGCCTAAAAAAAACATTGCTCAAGGGACTACATTAAATGCAGCCATTGTCATTGTTATAGTATTCTTACTAAATATATCATGGTCGTACAGCATGGAAACAGGCCCTTCGGCCCAACTTTGTCCATGCCAACCAAAATGCCCCCATTTGTCTGCATTTGGCCCATATCCCTCTGAACCTTTCCTATCCATCTACCTTTGTCTGTGAAAACCACTTATAATGAAGTCCATAAAGAGGGGCAACCTGTAACATTTTGTAACCTTTATCATTTATGCTCATATTCTCGTTTTGTTTACATTTTATGATTAAGAAATTGTAATTTTGCTCTGGATTCCTCAGAAATGTTGGCACCACCATCATAATTTCCAAGTTTCACGTGAACAATTCAACATAGACTGGAGCCCTCCCCCAGAACAGCTTGAACTTGTATGAAATTAATCTTGTGGCAGATTAAAACCTTCCAAATGTTATTCATAGAAGTGAAGGTGATAGACAGTGATGAAGGTTATAAAGATTATGTAAAGCGGATGCTAGCTGAGTGCTCTCTTTGAAGTTTCCCTCTGAGATGGAGAAATAATTAGATCCTTGGTCATTCGAACAGCATCTTGGTGTCATGGGACATCCACCGTTTCTGAACTACACTTTAAACCTCAAAGTACAAGGGGTAATAATGGGAGAATAACTGGGTTTGAAGGAATAAATGATTTTATGCAGGCCGTAAAATCATCATCTTTAAAACCACTTTGCAAATGAAAAGGCTCACCAAATCTGCTTCCTCTGCGCTTTTGTACAGAAATAAAACAAAAACCCATAAGCAAAATAAGGCAGAATTAATGTGCCCTTGATAACGAGCAGTTCCCTTGCTCCTTTACTGCGTTGTAATGTCTCAAAGCGTTCCTCAAGAGTGTCGTCAGGCTAAAATAAACAGTGGGCCATTATGTTAGAGCAGGTGACCAGAGACAGAGGCTTAAATGAACAAACTTGTGGGAAAACGGGGAACTGGAGACATGGCGTGCTCAGGGAGAGCATTGCAGTCTCACCTGGCTTAGGGTAGAAGCAAGAACTGCAGATGCTGGTTTGCACAAAAGGACACCAAGTACTGTCGTAGCTCAGCAGAGAAGGCAGCATCGCTGTTTTTACATGGATAGATGATATTTCAGGTCAGGTTTCAATAGAGTTGATGTGTTACTGTGTCAGAGTGCAGGGTTCGATCCTGACTACCAGTGCTGTCTGTACGGAGTTTGTGTGTTCTCCCCGTGATTGCGTGGATTTACTTTGGTTGCTCCGGTTTCCTCCCACACTACAAAGACGTACAGGTTTGTAGGTTAATTGGCTTTGGTAAAAATTGTAAATTGTCGCAAGTGTGTAAGATAGTGCTAGTGTACAGGGATCGCTAGTTGGCGTGAACTCGGTTGGCCGAAGGGCCTGTTTCCAAGCTGTATGACAAAAATCTAAAGTACCACCAATTTCAAGATCGTCTTCTACCCTGATATCATCAGGCTCTTGATGTATTTTTATTCACACTTTCTATTCTCTTCTTTCTCTTTTTTATTCACACTTTCTCTCCAGCTATAACACTATTTCTGCACTCTGTTTCCTTCCTTCTATGGCGCCCATCCAGCGCTTAATTGTAATCATGTTTGGTATGATTTGCCTGGATAGCACTCATACTCTATCTTGGTACACACAACAAAAATAAACCAGTGCCAATGCCATTGGGCTAATAAGTGGGTTGTGAAGTCCTGGTTCTACTTCAGACTTTAGTCTTCAGACTTTAGACTTTAGAGATACAGTATGGGGAACAGGCTCTTCGGCCCATTGAGTTCATGCAGAACAGCGATCACCCCAATACACAAGCACTATCCTGCAGGGATCTGAAACGTCACCTCTCCATGTTCTCTAGAGATGCTGACTGAGCCGCTGAGTTTCTCCAGCACTTTGTCATAAAGTCATAAGGAATAAGAGTACAATTAGGCCATTAGGCTCATCAAGTCTATTCAATCATGGCTGATCTACCTCTCCCTCCTACCCCCATTCTCCTGCCTTCTCCCCATAACCTCTCACACCTGTACTAATCAAGAAAGACACAAGTGAATGTGTATTTTTACGTGAGCCAGCATCTGCTGTTCTTTGTGGCTCCATGTACAACACCACTACTTGGAAAACCATTCACCCTTCTGCCCTGTTCTCCCTGCCAACACCCAATCCAATAAAAAGTATTATCTGGCTGCTCATTGTCCATGGTCCATGGTCCTGGTCTTCCCAATGCCTGTGTTCCCCAGTGTATCTCTCTGAGATAACTGCACCTCTCTCCTACGGGAGCCTGGAGCACTCCCAGCTTTCTTCCCTCCATGTCTTCCCTCTAGCTGTAAAGATCTACTTGCAATGCAATGCTCTTTGGTTCTGATTAATGTGCCCAGCTCAAAGTGCGGTTCAGAATACATATTGGTACATTTGGAAATTAACTAGACCTCAATAATAAAATGATCAGGATTTAGTAACATACAATTGGTTGATGTATTCAAGGTGCAAGAAAGGATAATGCATTTATTGATGGTTCAAAATAATCATGATGCAGACTACGAATAATTCATCGCATTATAAAGACTAGATATCAATATCTGCCACACTTTGGCAGTGCTTGGAGAATGGATTATTTTGACATATAATGTTGAATAATTCTGAGAAAAGAACATGGATTTATTGTTTCTAGTTGATAGATTTTATCAACATTAACAGTAAGAGCATATTTTCATCATTCATATACATGCAGCTTTTCAGCTTAATGTGAATCATTATTTTTTTTAAATTGTAAGTACGTAAATCAATTTTTTATCAATGATCTTCGTTTGGTGTAGTTCTGTGCTTCGAGGATAAGCCATTTGTCATTGTCTGAAGAAGATTTTAATAAACTACCGATCCATTCCCAGATTTTGTAGGCCAATTCATAAGCAGTTAATTGCAGTTTGCAGCCCAGCTGTAAACAGTTTTTGACAATTGTAGCCCAGTTGTACACAGTTGTAGGCTTTGGATCACAGTTCTAGGTGGTTCGTACCCCAGTTAAAAGCAGTTTGTAGTCAGTAGGCAGTTTATAACCCAGTTGTAGGCAGTGGTGGGCCAGTTGTAGTCTAATTGTTGTCCAGTTGTAGGTGTTTATGGCCCAGTCGTAGCCCAGATGTAGCCCAGATGTAGGCAGTTGTACCCCATTTGTAGGCCAGTTAAGGCAGTTTGTAGCCCAGTTGTAGACATTGTAGTCCAGTTGGTGGTGGGTTGTGGGCATAGGCCAGTTGTAACCCAGTTGTATCCCAATTGTAGTTCAGTTGCAGGCAGTTTGTAGACCTGTTGTAGGCAGTTTTTAGTCCAGGTGTAGTCCAGTTTTAGGTGGGTTGTAGGCAGTTAAAGGCCAGTTATAATCCAGTTGTAGCCCAATTGCAGTTCAGTTGCAGGTAGTTTGTAGGCCTGTTGTAGGCAGTTCATAGGCATATTGTAAGCAGTTCACAGTCGGGTTTAAGCAGTTTGTAGGCATTCCATACACAGTTTGCAGACAACTCATAGGCCAGCTTTACCTTCCTGCTCTATAATATCCTCCACTGTGTGGAGAGTGCAGGTTATTCCTGTGGCCAGGTTTATAAAGAAAGTACTCAATAGATAATATAATAAACAAACAAAAAAATGTTACATTAAAATTATTTATTTATTCCCCGAGGGAATTCCTAAGGAATCAACTGAAACTGGGAAAGAATTTCAGAGGAGGTTTACCAGAATTAAGTCTGGATTATGAGATATTAGCTACAGGGAGAGGTTGGAGAGACTTGGATTGTTTTCTCTGGAATACTGAAGGTGGAGGGGAGTTATAATGCAAGTGTACAAAATTCTGAGAGGCATTGATAGGGTAGACAGTCAGAACCTATTTCCAAGGATGGAAATATCAAATACCAGAGGGCATAGGTTTAAGTTGAAAGTGGCAAAGCTTAAAGGAGATGTGCGGGACGTTTATTATGCAGAAGGTGGTGGATGCCTAGAACATGCTGCCAGGGGTGGTGGTGGAGGCAGATATTATACTGGTGTTTAAGAGACTTTTGGATAGGCACATAGATATGTAGTGAATGGAGGGATATTGTGCACAGGCCAAAAATCTTTGGTATTGGCATCATGTTTGGACTGGTGAAGGGCCTGTTCCTGTGCTTTAGACTTTAGAGTTTAGACTTTAGAGTTACAGCGCCAGAGACCCGGGTTCGATCCTGACTACAGGTGCTGTCTTTACAGAGTTTGTATGTTCTCCCTGTAACTGCATGGGTTTACTCCAGGTGCTCCGGTTTCATTCCACACTCCAAAGATGTGCAGGTTTGTAGGTTAATTGGCTTCGGTAAAATTGTAAATTGTCCCTAGTGCGTAGGATAGTGCTGGTGTATGGGGTTGATCACTGGTCGGCACGGACACAATCGGCTGAAGGACCTGTTTCTACGCTGCATCTCTAAAGTTTAAAGTTTATCCATTCGTAGGTTATGAGACAAAATTCAAAATACACAATTCCACAATGCAGGTAAAATCTACTTAAAAATTGTTGTTTTAATTTTCTCCATACCCAGCTACAGTGAAGAAGTTGTAAATGATGGAACAACTCAGAATGCTGTGTATCCTGGATTTTCCCCCACATCTCCACTTCTGGTATTGATATAGACTTTAATTGCACCCATCACTTACAAAAAAATAATTGTACCAATTTTATTGTTTTCAATAACACCAAAAGCATGGAATAAATCTCTCCAATACTCTTAAAGTATATTCTGTGCCCAGAACTATTTGATGCTTTCATCAATAAATACATTAGTAATTAGTTCTCCCTGCTCTGGGCAAGTCTTATTATAGACACCACTGAAATCCACAGAGAGAATCAAATCAATTCAGCAGCTACCTGCTACATCTCTTCCTTTGAGTTCTTCTGGATCTATCTCAGTCCTCTGGAGGATGTGCGCAAAAGTAAATCAAGGGGTTTGTGTTACACAGCTTCAAATGTGTAGAGATGAATCAACCAATGCTGGTTCAAATCCTACCTCAGACAATCGAGAATTGCATTAAATAAATATGATTGGTTCTAGTTTTGCAAAACAAAAAAATGTGAATGTTGCTGGGTTGTTGGTAAGACATTCAGGACCATAGAACATAGTGGGGTGGCACAGTGGCACAGCAAAAGAGTTGCTGTATATTGTTGACATCCTCCTCTCTGGCGCTGTAAGAAGCAACTCTACCGCTGCGCCACTGTGCCACCTTCTTAACCACTTTATCCTGCTTCTGGTGAGCAATAGTGTAAGGGAGGGGTGGTGTCATTGTTAGGTTAAGCTTTAATGTCTGCTGGGCTGTTTCTGGATGCTGTGGCATTGTTGCTGGTAATTACATGTTCTGGATGACTGATCCAGACACAAGAGTTCAAACCCCCACAATGACAGCTGGAGAATTCAAATTGTTAATTACTTGAAATTAAATCTAGTTTTATTAATACTGTCCATGAAACTCCTAGATTGTTGTAAAGAGCCATCTGGTTCACTGCTGTCCTTCAGGGAAGGATATCTGCTGCCCTTACCGAGATAGGTCAGGTCTACAAGTGACTCTTGGACTCACTGCAACGTGGTTCATGTAAGCTAATGGAATAAAGGATCCAACATTTCTCAAGAACATTCCTTTACGGGCTCCGTCTCATAGGCAACTCTGGACTGGCACAGTCTAGTTTAGTTTAGAGATACAGCAGGGAAACTGACCCTTGAGCCCACCAAGACCGCGCTGACCAGCGATCATCCCGTACGTTTACACTATTCTGCACACTAGAGAAAATGAACAATTTTACCAAAACCAATTAACCTACAAACCTGATCTATATTGGCAATATATTTGCAAATTGTGAAGACTGAAACTCGCCTTTGTGCAGCGTTTAACCACAATGTTGAATGAGAACATTTAGCTTAGTTTAAAGATACATCATGGAAACAGTCCCTTCGGCCGATCGGGTTCGCACTGATCTCTGGTGCTATAAGGCAGCCACTCTACTGCTGTGCCACGGTGCCTCCCCATGTGTGATCAGATTTGAACCTAATCATTTGGTCATGGCATCATGTTCAGCATAGACATTGTGGCCAAAGGACCTCTTTCTGTGATGTGCTATATTCTATTTCAAGATCGACATGAGTTATTAGGTTTCAGCAGAAATTCAGATAGTCTTTATTTGCCTTTAATCGCAGGATTGCAGATTACGGAATTATTGGAATTATCCTGATGAGTATTTAAAGTTGACGTGCCAACTTCTGAAAGCTTCTGAAATCACAATGCAAACAATCCTTACTTTGGGAGTTCAGATTGGGAATTGTTATTTACTGAGGATAAAGACTATTATCCTGGGGAAATGCTTATAAGAAACCAGGAAACGAATCCCTCGTTTTAATTACATTTAAATTTAAATTTAATAGATTTAAGGTACTGACCTGTTTTACAATGCATCGTAATAAGGGATTCATTTGGCTGGGAATTCAGCAGAGAGGCAGAATTTTCTGCAATGCTCATTGGGGTTCAGACTGTATAAGTTAATGCATGCAAGTAGGATTCCGGGAGCCCTGTGCTAGGCTGAGGGACACCTTGAGAATTTTAAGACGTGTGGCTAAGCCAGAGATTTACTTCAACTAAATTACCTTAAACAATGCAAAATAAATCCTGGCATACATGTCATTAAACAACATACAACACAACACACAATGATTAATGAAGGGCATAGAGAGTAACAACTAATCATAGCACAAAATGAAGAAGGGTCGGATCCCTAAACTTTGCATGTCCATTTTCTCCAGAGATGATGCCTGACCCATTGAGATACTCCAGCATTTTGTGCCAATCTTTGGTTTCTGCCAGCATTTGCAGTTCTTTCTTTTTACATTATGAATGATTACATATTATATGCAGGTACATGGATAGAACAGGTTTAAAGGGATATTGGCCACACGCAGGCAGGTGGGACTAATGTCGATGGGACATGTTGGCTGGTAAAGGCGAGTTGGGCCAAAGGGCCTGTTTCCACACTGTATGACTATGACTTTATTAGAGATAGCACAAAGTTGTATTTACAGAAGAACAGAATGACCGCTGGTGAATGAGAACAAATCAACCCCTCCTCCAACATTCAACTGTGGTGTGTTTGACCCCTTGCTTTAAGTTGACTACCCTGCTTATATTCCTCAATTCCACCGCTCACTGAGATAAAGAGTCCCTAAAATTGAACAAGCAAGGACACTTCTTTAAAACAGGAAAGTAAGGAGATGTGCAGGGCAGGTTACACAAAGGGTGGTGGGTGCCCTAAAAACGCTGCCAGAGGTGGTGGTGGAGGCAGATATAATGGTGTGATTTGAGAAAGCCTTGGATAGACACAATGGTGCAGCAGTAGAGCTGCTGCCTTACAGCGCCAGAGACCTGACCTCGGGAGTTGCCTATGTGGACTTTGCACGTTCTCCCTGTGACCACGTGGGTTTCCTCTGGGTGCTCTGGTTTCCTCCCACATCTCTAATCTGCCTGTACATAATCCATATCACTGTTTTCCCTACATATCCATGTTATACTTTAGTTTAATTTAGAGATACAGCATAGAAACAGGCCCTTACCGCGTGGAGTTTACACCGACCATTGATGGCCCGTACACTAGTTCTATGTCCTACACAATAGGGGCAATTCATAGAAACCAATTAACCTATAAACCCGCACATCTTTGGGATGTGGGAGGAAACATAGAACGTAGAATATAGAACGTAGAACATTAAACATTTGATTCCACCAACATAGCATTGTGTGAACAATCACTCCCTTTTTATAAAATCCCCTCACCACTTTAAAGCCTCAATTCATTCTCTTTCACGTCTTCCCATTCATTCTCTTTGCCATCTCTCTTTCTCGTTCTCTACTTTTCTTCTCTTTTACACATTCCTCTGCTTTCACTCATTTCCATTCTCTTCCTCCCTTCCTCATTTTGTCCCTTGCTGGTTTGCCGTTCACCCTTTGATACGACCTTCCCATGCTCTTTTTTTTAATCAAAAATATTTATTCAATTATTAAAACATTATATACAATAGAAATAAAACCAAAACAGAACCCACCACCACAATACAAGACAAAACAAATATACTAAATAAACTACTGTACAACTATGTTACAATCCTTGTCAAGGATGCATTCGACCCCCCGCAGTGCCCATTCCCATGCTCTTTGTGTGGTGCAGCTGAACAAATCCAGTAAGATGCTGTGACTTTTTCTGCCAATTGCTCAGTTAACGCTGGAGAATGTTCCTCTCCGCTCGGCTCTACTGGGAGTCTTTCCCAGCTCACTTCACCCATATTAAAACATGTATCAATCTCCCTGCGAACCTTGTTCATCCTATTTTCTATGTTTCTATGTTTCTATAATATGTTGAAGACAACCTTCACACACTTGTCTATGTTTGGACTCCGTGTTTGAATGGTGTTGCAGACAGTGAAGATGGTTATCAAAAATTACAGCAGGAACTTCATTAGCTGGGCTCGTGGGCAGAAGAATTGTTGCTGGAGTTTAATGCAGATATGTGTGAGGTGTTGCATATTGGGAAGTCAAACCGGGACAACTCTATGAGTCTACGAGCCAAACCAGGGCAGACTCTATGTACCTGGCATCGTGAGGCAGCGGCTCTACCAGCTGCCCCACTGTGCTGCCCTGCTGTTCAATGTGGAATCTGAAGGCCCTGGCGGACTGCTTGGTGCAGGGAACTGCACACGTGTGGATCTGTTGGTGTGAAAGTGAACTTTGATGAGACAATGTTAAACATAAGCACCACTCTGCTGGGGAAATTGCCTGCATCCTCATTGACTGCACTTGACATTGGTACTTTTCACTGGAACCCCCTTGTGTGTTGTGAGTGAGGAGGCAGTGTGTGATCTCGCACCAATATCACATGCACAGATTGAAAAATAAATTCAATACGATGCAGCACACTGGAAATGAAAGATTCATACCTGATTTATTGAAGACACAAAGTTATACAGCACGGAAACAAGCACTGCGACCAGTTGACTAACAGCTAGTCCCACTTGCCTGCACCTTACTCATGTCCCACCAGACCTTTCCTATCCATGCTCCTGTTCAAATGTCTTTTAAATGGTGATAAATGTAGTACACACCTCAACCACCTTCTCTGGCAGCTCATTCCATATATACACCGCCCTCTGTGTGAAAAATCTGCCCCTCAGGTTCCTTTAATTTAGTTTTGTTTAGTATCGAGATAGGGCACGGAAACAGGCTCTCTGGCCCACCGAATCCGCACTGATCAGCGATCACCCCATACACTAACACTATCCTACACACTTGGAACAATTAAAAATTTCACCAAAGCCAATTAACCTACAAACCCGTACGTTTTTGGGGTGTGAGAGGAAACCAGAGCACCTGGAAAAAACCGACGCGGTCACGGGGAGAACATACCAACTCCATACAGACAGCACCTGTAGTCAGGATCGAACCCGGGTCTCTGGGCGCTGTAAGGCAGAAGCTCTACTGCTGCACCACCGTGCCACCCCGTTCCTCTTAAGTCTTCCCCCTCTATCTTTAATCCTGTCCCCTCAAGTTTTAGATTCCCCACTATGGGGAACAAAGACTCTGCCTATTCACCTTTTGTATTTCCATCATGATCTTATAAACCTCTGTAAAGTCATCCAGCAGCACCCTATCCAGGGAAAGTAGAACCAGCCTATCCAGCCTCTCTTTATCTCAAACCTTCCAGACTCAGCATCCTTGTAATCTCCTCTGCATCCTCGCCACATTCATGACACCCACCCTGATAATACTCTGCGACCAAAACTGTATATGTACTCCAAATCTGCCCTTACCAACGACAAGAAGAATGTGGTTTTCGCATCATGTTCAGCACAGACATTGTGGGCTGAGGAGCCTGTTCTTGTGTTCTATGTTCTATGTTCTATGTTCTAAGATGCCTTATTGAGAAAACTAAATAACTTATTTTCCCTTGCCTAGACTAGTATTTCAGTACTTTAGAAATGTAGTTTCATATTCATTCAGAGCTTGCCATCGTCATAATTTGTCCTCATCGGCAAACCGAATCATAGCAAGAAGTGAAGCAGAACTGGGAATAGCTGATGAGCAGTTTCAATTCAGGACCCAAATGATTTACATATTCAAAACAATTTTCTATTCGACTTCATTTTGTAGTGTGTTGCAAGTAGCTTTGCCTGAATAATGGCAGCCAAAGTCACTAAATCACAGAGCTGTACAGCACAGAAACAGGCCCTTCGGCCTATCTGGTCTTTGCTGAGTGAGTTAGCATACCCTTTGGCCCATCTTGTCCAAGGTGATGTACTGGGCTAGTTCAGCCCTGAAGAAGGGTCCCGACCAGAGAAATCACTTAACCCTGTTCTCCAGGGATACTGCCAGGGAGTCGCTAAGTTACTACAGCACGTTGTCTCATTCCTGGGCTAGTTCACATGGCCTATATTTGGCCTGCATACTTCTCAACCCTTCATTAATTCATAAGAATTAGACCATTCGTCCCATCAAGTCTACTCCGCCATTTAATCATGGCTGATATATATTTTCCTCCCAACCCCACTTTCCTGCTTTCTCCCCATAATCTTTAATGCCCTTACTAATCAAGAACCTATCAATCTCTGATTTAAAAATACCCAATGACTTGGCCTCCACAGCCGTCTGTGGCAATGAATTACACAGATTCACCACCCTCTGGCTAAAGAAATTGCTCCTCATCTCCTTTTTAAAGATACATCCTCTTATTCTGAAGCTCTGGTCCTAGACTCTCCCACTAGTGGAATCATCCTGTCTTTCTCTCTGTCCAGCTTGGACAGAAGACCTCAGCTTGGCCTCGAACGGTGAATCAAACCCTCTCCAGGTGTCAGCAGTGACCCAGTGGCCTGCACTCTCTCCACACCAGTCAGAGGGGTCGAGACTGACTCAGGCAACTGTGCACAAACTCAGAGTGTGATGCAGTGGAATAAACTCTTGTTCAGAAGGGATATTTTTTCAAGGTTGCACCTTTCCCCAAAAAATAAATCAGAGTGTCACCTATTGGGTGTGTGCAACTGCTAGCTCCATGATACAATGGAATAGTTACCAAAGTCAGAAGAATGGTCCAGACCTGAAATGTCTCCTGTCCATGTTCTCCAGAGATGCTGCCTGACCTGCTGAGTTAGTCGAGCACTCCGTGTCTTTTTGTGAACCAGCATCTGCAGTTCCTTGTGTATAATTTCTACAACGTAATAGTCTTCTTATTTGTTTTTAGTTTTAGTTTTAGGGAAACAGCGAGGAAACAGGCCCTTCCACCCACTGAGTCCACGCCGACCAGTGATCGCCAGTACACTAGTTCTATTCCGCACACTAGCGACAATTTACAGAACCAGATTATCCTACAAACCTGCATGTCTTTGGAATGCGAAAGGAAACCGGAGCACCCGGAGGAAACCCATGTGGTCACAGAGAGAATGTGCAAACTCCATATAGACAGCACCTGTAGTCAGGATCAAACCCGGGTCTCTGATGCTGTGAGGCAGCCACTTTACCACTGCGCCACTGTGCCGCTCACTGTTTCTATGTTGTTTGACTCTTTCAATCAGTTACTTCTTCCCCTAGCTCCATGTCAACCACAGACTCAGTCGTGAGTCCAATGGATGGAATTTACCCCCTCCTCCCCCCTCTCCCCATATCCCAACCCCACACCTTGACATTCCCTAGAGGCTCCATCCTTATCCCTTCATACCTCCTAGCTGAGGCCCTCGCTTCATCACCTCTGCAATCTCTCCCAGTTCCCAAATGCCACATAGAAAAATGTTCTGCCAATTATAACTCATAAATTATACAGGCACATAAAGTTTTACTTCTGAACTCACAGGAAGGTTATACATTTACATATCTAATGTGTGAAGCATTTTAACTCGGAGCCACTGAGCTATCTAACAAGGTTACTTCTTCAGGCTCAATTTCAAAGAACAATGATTTGACTTCTGTAAAAACTCTTGTGGCAGTATCATTACCTTAAATACCCTGACCAAGAAGGGATCAGTTTCTCACTCACAACAATGGCCCAAGTTAAGACAATAAAAGCCTTGAAGCCAGATCAAGCCGGCTTGTATATATTGGGTATTTGTTGTTAATAATAAAGTATATTTTTCTTCTGGGGATTACGCTTGATTACACTGAATACACTGAATTAGAGAACAGGGAACAACACACAGAGATCCAATACTGTGCTCCAAGCAACAGTGCATGTTCCTGATATATATAGTAGAACGTAGAACATAGAACAGTAAGCGCAGGAACTGTCCATTTGGCCCACAATGCCCGTGCTGAACTTGATGGCAAGTTAAACTAATCTCCACTGCCTGCACAAGAGAACTAGAGAGCTGTCCTGAACTACTATCTACCTCATTGGAGATCCTTGGACTATCTTTGATCGGACTTTACTGGCTTTATCTTGCACTAAATGTTATTCCCATTATCTTTTATCTGAACACTTTGGATGGCTCTATTGTCATCATGTATTGTCTTTCCACTGACTAGTTAGCACACGACAAAAGCTTTTCACTGTTCCTCATGACAATAAACTAAACTCATGATCCAAATCATGATCTTTTGTTTTCAAAATGTGATTTTTTGTAAAACACAAAGTGCCAGAGGGTTAGACGACATCTGTGGAGGGAATGGATAAGCGATGATTTGGGTCGGGACCCTTCTTCAGAACAATTCCTTAGTTGTCCTCGTTCTGTCTTGGAAGCCAGTTACAAAGAGCCAGATCGCAACGTTGCTCGAGCGCCTACATATTGAAGTAGACAGTGACTACTTTTAAGATGGAAAGCAGAGATATCTATTTTACACCTCTTTATATGTTAACACCCATTTTCAAAGAAAGTCCCGTCCACTTGCAAACTGGGCTGGCTATCTAAAGCACAATAATATCCATTATTTTACCAACACAAGTGAGTATCGACTTCATGGCACGGTGGTGCTGCAATAGAGTTGCTGCCTTCAGGGCCTGTCCCACAGGCGATTTTTTTGGCGACTGCCGGTAACAGTCGCAGTTGTAGCAGGTCGCCAAAAAACGGTGACTGGACTCCCCCTATGACAATGTCTATGACAACCTACTGTCAAAGTTTGTTTCTTAAAAAACAGATAGCGACAAAATTGTTAAAGGTAAACCATGGCAATCTTTAATTGATTCTTCAGACGGGAGTGGCAAGATCTGCAATGAGCACAACCGTTATTTAGTGCTTCTTGGGCTCCACTCACAGAACAAAGGGAAGTTAGCACAATTATACACTTTTCTTATCAGTAAAACACTCCTACCAAATCTGAATATGGCATGACTGAAAGATTTTATAGCATTTCAGAATATTAGAAAAGCTGGGTCCAAATCAAGCTCATCCAATAACAAGTTATTACTTATCTCTGGAGCATCAGCTATTTCTTTTCAATCTTGGCTTCTTTATGGCCTTGAAAGTGCACATGTTATTATGCAGGCTTCCATCTTAATGTCTTTATTAAAACGACAACATGTCCTCCATATTGTGTTCCATATAATTTGCAAAGTAATTCAGACGGCACCGAGCCACTCTTTTGTTTTTCCTAGACCATGTTTTTGTAGAAGAATTACTCAATTTTAGATTAGACTATTAGATTTGACTATTAGCTCTTTCATTCCCTCCTTTTTATCAAACATGATAACATTCACAGTCCTCGGTAGGTACACACAATGGTCGCAAGCATTAGAGCAATGATTAGCAGAATAATAGAACCATAATGTATCACAGCACCCCAAAGTCCACCAAACCAAAGGTATTGCTACCAGTTCAATAGTACCCCAAAGTCCATCAAACCAATGGTATGGCAACCAGTTCTCACTAACTTCATTGACAACCATCCTGATGAAGCTTGTTTAGGGTTGATGGATCAGGTGCCACCTGTAGGCGGTGTAATCCTTTCATCCGATATTGGGGTTGTGCCATGAAGTTCGCACCTGTCTGAGGGTGTTGCCAGTCTCTTCGGAGAGCGTTGCACATG
>JAXLNO010000580.1:0-47059 GCA_038087875.1 Malacoraja senta
TATTTTGTATATTAATGGCCTACTCCTGCACCTAATTTCTATGTTTCTATGTTTCTATGTTAATGATATATGTAGGGTGTCAAACCTCTTGAAATTTGTGTTATTTGCAGATGACACTAATATTTTCTGTGATGGGCACAATTTGCAGCAGCTTTTGGAGGTGGTCACAGCAGAAATTAGTAAACTAAAAACATGGTTTGATTTGAATAAATTATCATTAAATTTAAACAAAACCAAACTTAGGCTGTTTGGAAAACGCAAAATAAATACACAAGTAAAAGTAATGATAAATAATGTTGAAATAGAAAGAGTGTATGAAAATAAATTTCTGGGTGTGATTCTTGATCACAAAATCTGCTGGAAACCCCATATAAAACACGTGAGAGCAAAAGTAGCACGGAGTATTGGAGTGATGGGGAAAGCAAGGCATGTTTTGAATGAGAGAGCACTGTATATTCTGTACAGCTCACTTGTGTTACCGTATTTAAATTACTGTGTGGAAGTATGGGGCAACACCTACAAAACCACCTTACAATCACTAAGCACACTACAAAAAAGAGCTATTCGTATCGTAAACAATGTAGGATATCATGAACACACCAATATACTGTATTTAAAATTACACACCTTAAAGATTAAGGATCTGGTAGAATTTAAGACTGCACAAATAATTTATAAAGCAAAAAATAAACTGCTACCTGTAAACATACAAAAACTGTTCAGAGACCGAGAGGGGGGTTATAACTTTAGAGGGAAACTAAACTTGAAACTGCATTATGCTCGGACCAATTTAAAAAGTATGTGTATTTCCATTTGTGGGGTGGTTTTGTGGAATGGTTTTGATGAAACGATTAAACAAAGTATGAATATAATGCAATTTAAAAAAATGTACAAAAGATATATCTTTGAAAAGTACAATAATGAGGAAGGAGAATGCAAATCTCACAGATGTTAATGGTGCTTGTTCTTTTTGTTCTTTTCTTTTTTTGTTCTTTTTTCTTAATAGCTTGATTGGAGTAGTTTTAATTGAATTGTCTGTTTAGTTTATTTTATTGAATTTTGCATTTGTTAATGGTGAAGAATGGGGGTAGGACTTGACAAGCATAGGCTTCTTCCTATCCCTTTTCGAACGAGTCTAATGTGTATTATGTTGAAATTGGCTTTTGATTTTTTAATTTATGTATGTACATATATGTTATGTATATGTGTATGTGTGTATATGTGTATATGTATGTATGTATATATGTACATGTATATGTATGTATGCGTGTATGTATTTATGTATATATATATATGTATATATATAATTTCCCTTTATTTATTATTCATTTTCATCTTTTCTTTTCTTTTTTTAATCGTTCGTTCGAAATAAAAGATATCAAATCAAATCAAATCAAATCAAATTATTAATCAGGCGCAAGGAGACATGAGAGGGAAAAGGTGATGGTGTTACTACCTTAGAGCTTGAAGGTTCAACAGAAAAACGCTCTCTCCCTGCGAAGGTAATAAAACTAGGTGAAGAGCTAGTAATCAATTCACATAGTTCTGAAGAAGAGAACATTTTGTTGATGAAAATTATCTTGTGTTTGAGAGAAGAAATTTTGAAGATGTTTGGATGATTGTGAGCACCTCAGAACATCTTTTTCCATCTGTTCTTTGTCAGATTTTCATTCTTTCGTACTTTTGTCCAGTGTAAACAAGCAGTTTTTACTAATGCTATTTCATCTAAAACCAATAATTAAAAAACAAATTGCAGGTGTTGGAAATCTGAAACAGCAACAGAAAATGCTGGAAAATTCAGCAGGTTAGGCGGCATCTCTGGAAAGAGAAACAGTTAATATTTCAGTTCAACTCCCTTCATCAGAATTTAAAAAGTGAGAAAATAAGTTAGTCAGGGTGCCTAGACTAATTTATTTTCTCATCTTTTCAGTTCTGGTGAAGGCTACTACCTGACTTGCTGAGTTTTACCAGCATTTTCTATTATTTTTCTGTGACCTCGCAATTAAAGGTCTTTATATGCAACTTTCACAAGTGATCCAAAAAGCTGTTTCAACAATTAAAAAAAATATTTTGGACAAATCCAAATGTTTATATATGATTGTATAATATACATTCTATAATATATATTCAATATTATTCATTAAAAGGGGATTGAAAAATACATTAAGGACAAAATATCGCAGAAATATAAGAAAAGCTGGTCTGTCAGATGGATTAGAATGATTTTTTAAAGACCCATGTCCTGTTGAACCGGACGTCTTGTTGAGGACCCCTGTCTGTATAACTCATTATCACCTATCCCACAATGGATCATTGTGGGCTCCACATTTCCTTGATTATCGTTGCTTTTTGCATCTTCCATTCATTTGTCCTAAGTACCATCTATATCTCTCGATCCCCTTTCCCCTGACTCTCAGTCTTAAGATCCGAAACGTCACTTAATTCTTTTCTCCAGAGATGCTGTCTGACCCGCTGAATTAGTTCGGCTTTTTTGTGTCTGTCTTTGGATTAAACCAGCATCTGCAGTTCCTCACCACACATAATGGCATGTCATGACCGCTGCACATTTCTCACAATTACCATACCCCCCCCCCCCCCTCTTCCATGCTTTCCAGCCACATAATTACCCAGCAAAGAAAAAAAATATGATAAATCTTCAGGCCATTTTAGAATAAAAACTCAAGGAAATTCTTCTCAAACTCAAGAGGCCATTGAAACAGTTTCCAGGAATCCAGTCATTGGTAGACATACCTTCCACAACATTTAAACCAAAGCTGCAATAGTCATGTCAAGTCCAGTTTATCGTCACATGCATGTATCTCAATGACAATCTTAACAAACAAATAATTTAACAAATAACCTCCTGTTATGTCCAATATTATTTGAATGAGGAAAGAAGAAAAGATAGTCACCTGCCAAACCAATGTACTGTACTGTGCTTCAGAGAAAGAAACCAATATCCCATGTTACAATTGACTTAGGTCTCACAATTCATGGCAAATAGGTATGGATAATAAAAGCACTCAAGTGCATTGCCTATTCCCAAAGACAAGCATTTAATGAAAACAATAAGCTACTCCCTAAACAGTACCAATAAATTAATCAGTTTAGACAGCCAGAGGAACATTGCCTTCACAAATGTATGTCTTCCTTCTGTGGCAGTCCACAGAGGTAGACGTGCAAGACACAATCATTTGAGTTTGGTCTTCAGAGACCAATGTAAAATTTGGACACCAGATAATGAGACATTTGATAATTTTTTTTTTTTTTTTTTTTTTTTTTTTTTAATTTTTATTTATTAGAAGTACATTACATTACAACCACATACATTAATACTCGTCATTTATATCTTCTTACAATTAATGCACTCCCTTTATTTATTTTTTTACACTAGAAAAAGAAAAGATTGAAAGAGAGAAGAAAGTGAAGGAAAAAGTGCAAGTGTAGAAAAGTGTAGAAAATGTAACAACAAAAGAGGACGAAGACCCTATAAGAGTGAAATTAAAAACAAAAAGAAAAAGAGTTAAGAAATAGGCCCTAAGAAAAGAAAAGAGAAAGAGAAAAAAAAAGAAACAAATGTTTTTTTTGTTTTGTTTGAGCATCACGTAAATAGGACATACCAACTCTTCAACTATCATCCCCCCTTACCTGACCTCAATTTTTTATTTTTTTTAAAGTACTTTTGCACCCTATGTTTGTAATAATTCTATAAATGCAGACCACGTCAGGTGGAAGTGATCTGGTTTACCTGCTAGGAGGAGTCTTATCTCTTCTAGGTGTAATGTTTCAAACATATTTGAAATCCACATATTTATAGTTGGTATTGGAGCCTTCTTCCAAAATTTTAGAATTAGCTTTTTTCCAGTTATTAACCCATAGTCCATTAATTTCTTTTGAAACACATTTAGTTCTGGATCATCTTCCGTTATTCCGAAGATAATCCATTCTGCTTTGGGTATCAGTCTTGTTTTAAATAACTTTGTAAAGATTTCAAAAATTTCATTCCAAAATTTTTGAATTTTTGTACAGAAGACAAATGAGTGCGCTATAGTTGCTTCTTGGGATTGACATTTATCACAAATAGATGATATGTTTGGGAAAATTTTATGAATTTTAGTTTTCGAATAATATAATCTATGTAAAATTTTAAATTGTATTAAAGTGTGTCTTACATTAATCGAGCATTTATGCACGTTTAATAAGTATTCATTCCAACTTTCCTTTGAAATTTTAATAGCTAACTCTTGTTCCCAGTCTCTTCTGATACCCTCCGTAGATGGTATTTGTGCATTTAAGATAATATTATACAAATATGATATTAAGTTTGCTGATTCCGTTTTTATCTGCATTGCCTCGTCCAGTACATCTGCTGGGTTATTATGATGATCTTTTGTATATTTTTTCAAATAATCGCATATTTGAAAGTATTTAAAATATTGATTATTTCCGAGTTTATATTTTATTTGTAATTGTTGAAATGAAAGTAATTTTCCAGTTTCATACGTCACCAAGCGTTTTAATTCCTAGTCTATCCCATTGTGTATAAGCTTTATCTATAATAGAAGGACTAAACGAAGGGTTATTGACTATAGGTAATAAAAGTGATAAGTTTCTTAATTTTAAATTTTGTTTTATTTGTTTCCAAATACGGATTGTACTATGAATAATTGGGTTCTTATTATAGTTTATGTTATTCAATTTCATTGGAGAGAGGAGGATCGCTCCAATGTTTCTAGAGGAGCAATCCTCTTTCTCCATTACAATCCAGTCTACTTGCTGGGCGGAGTTATCCATCAGTTGAATCATGTTTTTAATATTTACTGACCAATAATAATACATAAAATTAGGTAGTGCTAGACCCCCCAATACTTTAGGTTTATTCAGATGGGTTTTTTGTATTCTATGTGATTTATAGTCCCATATAAAATTAGTGATATCTGAGTCGAGTTTTTTTAAAAACTTCTTAGGTAAGTATATAGGAATTGATTGAAATAGGTATAAAATTTGTGGTAAAAAGATCATTTTTATTGCGTTTATTCGGCCTATTAAAGACATCGGGAGCGTTTTCCAGAATTTAATTAATGTATTCAGTTTATTAAGTAGGGGGTCAAAATTTGCCCCGAACATACCTTGATATGTTCTGGTAATTTCGATTCCCAAATATTTAAATTTTTCTGTAGCTATTTTAAAAGGGAATTTTAAAAGATGTGTTGAATCTTTCGGTTTTATTGACATAATTTCACTTTTATTCCAATTTATTCTATATCCAGAAAAAGATCCGAAGTCTTCAATTAAATTTAATATATTTGGTATAGTGATTTGAGGTTTTGTAATATACAATAATATATCATCCGCGTATAAAGATATTTTATTATATGAGTCTTTAGTATTATATCCATGAATATCAGGGTGTATTCTAATTTTTTCTGCTAGCGGTTCAATAATGAGAGCAAACAGCTGTGGTGATAATGAGCATCCTTGTCTATTTCCCCTTGATAGTTGAAATTTCGAGGATAATATGTTATTAGTAAGTATTCTAGCTGTAGGTTTGTTATATAGTAACTTAATCCATAAAATAAAATTCTCTCCCAGTTGAAATTTTTGTAATACTTTATCCATATAATTCCATTCTACTTGATCAAATGCTTTTTCAGCATCCAGCGAAATAATTGATAATTCTTGATCTTCAGATTTGTGTGAGTGCATTATGTTGAGTAGACGTCTCATATTATTAGAAGAGTATCTCTTAGGAATAAACCCTGTCTGATCTGGGTTTATTAATTTACTAATGTATTTACTTAATCTTCTAGCTAATGTTTTCGCTAATATTTTTTGATCTGTGTTTAACAATGCTATAGCTCTATATGAGCCAGGTTCTTCTAAATCTTTATTTTTCTTAGGTATTAATGTAATCGTTGATTCCGCTAATGTATCAGGTAGTATTCGTTTTTTAAAAGCGTATTGATACATTTTTTGTAATCTTGGTATTATTTTATCATAAAAGCTTTTATAAAATTCATTAGTAAATCCATCAGGGCCTGGTGTTTTTCCATTTTTTAATGAGTTTATTGTATCTTCTAATTCCTTAATTGAGATTTGTGCACCCAGTTCCTCTTGTTCCTTCAGCTCTAACTTTGGAAGATTACAGGTATCCAAGAACTTTGTGATATTATTGGAATCAATTATCGTTTTAGATGTATACAAATTCTCGTAAAATTGCGCAAATCTTTTATTAATATCCTTCGGTGTTGTTAATAATTCCCCTTTATCTGATTTGATCTTTGGTATAGTATGTTCCTTTTCTCGTTTTTTTAGCTGGCGAGCCAAAAGTTTATGCGGTTTATCCCCAAATTCAAAGTGCTCTTGTTTTGTAATTTGAAAAAGTCTTATAAGTTTGGCAGATAATAATTTATTTAATTTAAATTTTAAAATTATTATTTTATTATGTTTATCTATTGATGGATCTTTAGCATTATCTATATCCATTTGTCTAATAAGTTCTTCTAACTGTCTTTGTTCATTCTTATTCTTTTTATTTTGAAAAGCTTGATATGAAATTATAATACCCCTAATGTATGCTTTAAAAGATTCCCAAAGTAAAGTAGGCGATATATCTGAAGTATCATTTGTTTGAAAAAAGACCTCCATTTGTTCTTTTAAATATATACTCGCTTGTGGATCTTTTAAAATTTGAGAGTTAAATCTCCAGAATGAATTATTCTTAGACAATCCTTCCAGTTTTAAAAAGAAAGTTAGTGGAGAATGGTCTGAAATTGAATTTGTATGGTATATTGCATTAGATGTTTGGGGGATTAATTTTGTATCCAGCAGAAAGTAGTCTATACGTGAGTATGTCTTATGTACCATTGAGTAAAACAAATATTCCCTGCCAGTTGGATTCACAATTCTCCAAACATCTGCTATATTAGTGTTATTTATATAGGTATTGAGGAGTTCCCCAGTTTTCGATTTCATATTCCCTCTCTGTTTTTGACTTGATTTATCTAAGTACGGATCTAAAACACAGTTAAAGTCTCCGCCTATTATAACATTTTGATAGTTTGACTCTGCAATTATATTGAAAATTTTATTGAAAAAGTGGGGGTTATCAAAGTTAGGGGCATATATATTTACCAAAGTAAGTGGAGTGTCATGGATTTCTCCATTAACTATTAGGTATCTCCCTTCTATATCTGTTATAATATTCTTTGCTTTAAATGGTATACCTTTTCTTATGATAATTGACGTGCCTCTAGATTTTGAAGTGAATGAAGAGTGGTATGTTTGACCTATCCATTTCGCCCTCAGCCTAACTTGGTCCTGAGGTTTTAGGTGTGTTTCTTGTAGGAAGGTAATGTCAGAATTATACATTTTTAGCTGAGCTAATATCTTACCCCTTTTGATAGGTTCGTTAATACCTCTTATATTCCAACTACAAAATGAGATTCCTCCTAGGTTCTTTTGTGTGGTGTCATGCATTTTGAATAATTATAGTACCTTTGAATCTTGTGGTGCGTCCATGTCCCAGGTCTTTAGGTATTGGGGGAGTTTTTGAATTATTAACTTTTGCTGGTATGTCCATATTACTCTTATCACTAAACACAAAACACAAACAAGTGATTTTATGTGATAAAAAAAAAACTAAACAAGTGAGGCTACAGTGTCTGATATAGTCGGCACTGTAGCGAGTGACCCACCTGTAGGTGGGAAAAAACCTTGTTTTGACTTCCATTGCGTTGTTACTCAACTAGCTCCGCTCTCTTAGTTAATCATAACATATTAAAATATTAAAACGAGGCCTCACATTCAGATATATAATACAATTTTACCCTGATATTTCCTTATAACATATATATATATCAGAGTTTAATTATTAAACCAATATTTTTGATTTCAATAAGAATCAACTGTTGGTTGAAGGGGTTAACGAGACGTGCTCCTGGACATAAGCCAGGAGCTCGTTTCTCATCCCCTCCTCCCGCTTATAGACAAGGTTACAATTTATTAAAAATTCATATTAGTATGTTAGTTCATTATTTTTTTTTGTTTTTTTTGTTAGTATTCTAATCTAACCTACATAACTTTTAAAGTTGTTAATAGGATAAGTTCTTACAATTGGTTATAACATTTTAATCAATAAGCAATTATTTTCTGATTCATATTCCAGCTGTAAAGTTGTTTTGAACAGAAAATGTCCTTGATTCAACATTCCAGAGATAACAGTGTAACTATCCCCAGACAAAACATAGCTGAGAATTATTCGGATCTGCCAAAGCTCCCTTTTATTTCTGTTTTTCAACGATCGTTTGGGCGTATTTGAAAGCGTCTTCAGGCTTAACAAATGACTTTTCAATGAACATTAATAATTTTAAAATATAATATGAGCCATGCAAGTATTAATTTGAATATTGAACATAACCTGCATCTTGAAAAAAAATCTTTACCTACCAGGAATTTTTACCTACAGACATGACTACATTCCATAAGCTCTGGAATTCAATTCCTAAATGTTTTTCTACCTCTCTTTCCTCTTTAAAGATGTTTATTTAAATCTATTATTTACACCAAGGTCTTTCTCATTTGTGGCTAAGTGTACATTTTTAAATTGTTTAAAAACATTTCTCTGAAGTGCATTTGGATGCTCGTGCCACATTAAAGTTGGTACATAAATGGAAATTGCTGTTGCTGCTTATTTTGACTTCCTAGACTTGCCAGAGACTTAAGGGGCTGTCCCACAGCAGCGACCTAATCTGCGAGTTTAGAAGAGTTTGCCCTCGACTCAAACTCGCAGCATGGTCGACACGAGGTCCTTGGAGGTCCTATGAGGTCACTGGAACTCTCCTTCATGCTTGAGGGAAGTTCCAGAATATTCGTGGCCTCAGCTAGGTCGCGAAAAATTTGTCAGCATGTTGAAAAATTTTCCGCGAGTAAACTTTGGTCAGCATGGTGCTTTTTGACTCGTGGTGCAGTGGAGTGGGGTCACCATTTAGTTACAGGCAGTCGAGAGCAGCCGTAGCCAATCTCCTTCGCTGACCGGGCATTTTGATTGACTCATTGGAGTGTTCAGGACCAGGGAAAACCGACCGGTAGGTAAAATACCCGCTAAACTTTATTATACTTCTTAAAAGTGTCTCCCCCCCTTCTCTCCCCCCCCCCACCCCCCTCCGCACTCTCTAAAGGACTTACCGTACACTGTGGCAGCCGTTTACCTTCCTCTTCATCGCGGGTGTGAATTTCAGATAGCGCTCCCCCGCTTTCCCTGGCCCCCGCCTTTGCGATGTGTTTGTGTGTGTGTGTGCGTGTGCGGTCGGTCCAGCTCACGGTTTCAACACAGACGGTCGATCCAGCTTGAGGTTTTCCAGACGAGTGCCCTCGAGCTTGAAGGTCGAAGGCACTCTTCTTAACTCGCGGATTAGGTCGCCGCAGTGGGACAGCCCCTTTATACAGACATGTAAAATGTCATCAGCTTCTGGCATAAGCGTTAAACTACTACTTAAAAGATGCTAATGTGCCACTTATGTATAAGGCCGGTTTTTGACTTGAAAATAGCACAACTGAATTAAGAAATACGTATATTTTTATCTCGGGTAGGACAGGAAAGCTACATGCTTCATGAACTGCTTTGTTTCAAACAAAATTCAATGCACATTTCTGTCTTTTGGATGAGACATTAAGCTCCTCTGAGCACACAGGTGGAAGGGGGGAAATTCCCATGGCATTGTTTTTTTTTAAAGCATGAGGGATCTCTCTGGATGGCTGGAGATTATTCACCAATCAAGTATTGCTAAAAAATGATTGGCTGGTTATTTTCACTTTTATTCCTGTGATTTTACAGTACATAATCTTTCAGATGTCTATCACATTTTCTACTCCTTAACAGTGACTATACTTTATAATCTGCAATATGTATGAGAACAGGATATGGTTTAGCCTGCATCACAGTCATGAATGGTTTGAGCACGGAAATGGCCACTTATCCTGTCATGTCGTTACCAGCATCCAGCTAGACTCACTCCCACATCTCCCTGTAGACCTATATATTTTTTCCTCTTTCCGAAACTTATCCAAATCTCTATGAATGCTACAATTGAATCTACCTCCACAACAACCCCTGGTGACCTTAACTCCAGCACTTAATGATTTTTATTCCTCTCACAGCTTCCTCTGTCCAAGAAAAACTAATATTCTCTTATATATCCACAAACCTAAAGTTCATTATCCTTGGAATCATGTAGGTAAATGTCTCCTGCAATGTGTTCTTCACATCATTCCTGAAATGCCACACACATACTGTACTCCTATACTCTGAAGTTCAACCAGTGCTTTGCTGCTGGCATGTTCATAATGGGTCGATTGATTGATGTCTATATCATAATTTCTATGATTTTTGCACAATTAAAATTTGTATGGGTCCACATTGATTCAGGGCTTTAAAAAAAATTCTAATTGGACAGAGTTTTCAGTTTATGGAAAGTGCATAATTGGATTCTGGGATGTTAGATATTCAAATATAATTGTCAGAAGATAACAAGCTGAATGATTTTTTTAAAGATGCCTACATCCCCATACCCAGTCTTTTACAAACAAAATCTGATGTGATTAAATAAATTTGATTAGCACACAAATTGAGGCCTATTCAAAGCCCTCTCATTATATGTGTAATAGAAATCATTAGAATTTCAGCAACATATTGCAGAAAATGGGAAAGCGATTATTTTACACACAGCTGCAATTTCTACTCAAGTTCTCCAGTGCTGACATCTGGACATCACATGCGGACATTACTTTAATCACTACTTTAAAAGCTGAAACAATATATTGCTGATTAACCATTATATAGTATTTCAGAAACATAATCTAGGCTGGGAAACCACAAGAATGTGAAGTTTTGCTTCAAAAGATTGTCTCCGGGCTGAGCAGCTTGTTAAGGCAGGTAACTCATTGTTTGCCCTGTAAGTTATTTAGCCATTTGTAAAGCATTGACTGAACCATAACAATAATCAATCATTAACTCTGAATTCTTCAGAGCAGGCTCGCTATCATCAAGGCTGCTGGTGTCAGCTTCTCCTTTTGCAGTCGCTGCTTTGGTGGTTTAATTTAATAGAAGTAATTTTATGTATAATTTATGTTCTTATGTGTTGTCTGAGTCTGTGCCCATAATGATGCTGCAAATAAAATGTTATTGTAAGTATACCCCACCATACTAGTGCATATTAATCAACACAACTTGACTACAGCCTTGATACGAGCATCTGCTTTGTAGACTTTGAGTAGTACAGGTTGGCTGCAAATTCAGAAGGCCAGCACAATAACTAGAATGACCAATCATTCCAAACATCATGCTCTCAAAGGAAAATAGAATAGTAGTATTGTTTCATTTTTTTGAATGAAATATTTGCATAGAACAAATCATACACTAGTGTAACAATGCATACTGTATCCTGTTCACTAACCAAACACAAGATGTTGGAGCAAATAGGATGTTTAAAGTTCAGATTTTTATTATACATTCTTATTATGTTTTTTACATATTGAGGAATAATAATCTTCAAAAGATGCAATAATCTCAAAAAAGGGCAGAAATCAGGGCACTGACCCATGCTCTCTTAGTGAAATGCAGCCGAAATGCTATGCTTATGCTATCTGTTAATTATATAATTACAGTGTCCAACTGTGTATGGTAGGCGACAGTTAAAGGCAGACCAAAGCTGGCATTTTGCTCTGACAGAGGGCTCATTATGGCTGGTGCAGGTGCTCACAGGTTGAACCTCAACAATGAGCTGTGGTAAAATACAGAATTAAGTGGCTTCAGATACAGCTTAAGGTGTCGTGGAGGGAAAATGTAAAGGACAAAATTGACACTCTTTCTGCAGGGGATCATAAGACAATCTGCATCGATTGTTCTTGGAGTTAAAGTCAGACATCCACCATCATGAATGGATTCGAGAGACTGGTGATGGCATACATTAACTCCAGTCTCCCAGCTAGACTTAATCCACACGGTCCTCCCTTGCCGGGCCCTCTATTGTTCATTCGCTTGGCAGTGGCGTCCTCATTCCAAGTGTCTATCTTCGTCCGTCGGTTGGAGCCATCGTCGACCGCCCTCCCCACTATCGCTGCCGGGTCCTCACCGGACGCCTCCGAGGCGCCGACCCAGGCCCCAGCCCGCAAGACTCCACCTCCGACCCGCGAGGTTCCGGCCCGCGAGGTCCAGGCTCCGACTCGCGAGGTCCAGGCCGTGAGGCTCCACCGCCGACTTGCGAGGCTCTTCTGCCAGTATGTGAGGCTCCTCCGCCGGCCTGTGAGGCTCCGGCCTCGGTTTCTCCGCGGCACCTCCGGAAGGCATCTGCCGCCACGGCACCTCTGCCAATTTGCTTGCCATTGCAACAGGTCCACAGCAGACGCCATCTCCCTAGCCCTAAACTCATCACTAGAACACCTAAACACCAAGGATTCCCACATTTGACTCTTATTCATCAATCATAGCTACGCCTTCAACATCATAATCCGATCCAAACATCTCCAAACTCCCGGACCTCGGACTCAGCACCCCTCTCTGCCATTTTTTCCTTGACTTTCTTACCCACAGACCAAAATCAGTGATGATAGGTGAGAACAACTCCTCCACAATAATTCTCAACACTAATGCCCTGCAAGGATGTGATCTTAGTCCCCTACTATACTCCCTATACACTCATAACTGTGCGGCTAAATTTGGCTCTAACTCCATTATAAATTTTCAGATTACACCACTATAGTGAGCCAAATCATGAACAGTGACAATATGGAGAAAGGGATAGATAACTTAGTAACATGGTGTTAAAACAACAACCATCCCTCAATGTCGGCAAGACAAAGGAGCTAGTTATTGACTTCAGGAAGTGCGGTGGATTATATAACCTAATCAGCATCAATGGTGCAGAAGTGGAAATGGTTGAGAGATCCGAGTTCCTTGGCATTGATTTCACCAATGATCTACCGTGTACCAACCATTTTGATGCGACAGCCAAGGAGATACACCAATGCCTCTAATTCTTTCAAAGATTGATGAAAGTCGGTATGTCTCTAATGAATCTTACAAACTTTTACAGATGCACCATAGAATGCATACGGTTGAGTTGCATCACAGCTTGGTTTGGGAACAGCTTGGCTTTAGACCACAAGAAATTGTAGAGAGTTGTCGATGTAACCCAGTCCATCACATCGACCAGACTCCCAACCATTTCCTTGCCAGAAGGACATCAATGAAACTGAGTGATTTTATGAGTGAACAAAGAAGCTTGGGATAACAGATTCCTCAGCACCAGACTAGGTATCACATGCAAACTGGGCAAAGTCAAACCCACCTAGATCACCTTACATTCCTAACATAAACAGCCAGGAGGCTGGAATCTAAAGTGGGAGAGTTGTCTGATAGATTAGTCAAGCAACATTCAAACACAATCAATCAGCCTCACAGAATCATGTCTCGTAACAAATGTCACAAAGTCCTCCTTTGTATGTATGGACTAAAAGTCAGAATGAGACCACCAGAAGTAGAGGCAGAGTTCAACATTCAGGAGGGACACAAAATGCTGGAGTAATTCTGCGGGACAGGCATCATCTCTGGAGAGAAGGAATGGGTGATGTTTCCAGATCCCATGGAGAGTTGCTTGTTAGAAGCGCCAATGATTGATGAGTCCTGAAGCTCATGGTCGCAAATAGATGGTGAAAAAACAAACAGAAATAATAAATCTACTTGAGCGCATCCTCACCAATCTGCAAACAGATAATAAATCTGTCCCCTTCAGTGTTGCGAGGTGTAATTCAAGTTCAAGTTCAAGTTACATTTATTGTCATATGCACCAATTGGTTAAGTGAGATTTGAGTTACCATACAGCTATACGAATAAAAAGAACACAATACACAATAGAATTTAACATGAACATCCCCCACAGCGGAATCAACGTTTCCCACTGTAAGAACCAGTCCATTCTGAGTGGAGTCAAAGAACTGTCAATATAATGTGGACACATTCCTACATTGGGTGTGGCACACCTACCAGCATAATTTTGGGAAATACCTTGCAGTTATAAAATGTGTGCTTGCTTATAAATTTAATAAGGATGTTCAGTAATTATGCATGCACGTATTTTGCAGAAAGATGGAATGTTTAAATAAATTGTCATTAAATCTGCAGATATTGGGATAGATTTCCAAATTACATCTAAAATATCAAAGATGTACTCAGCCTAATGTTTAGTAACATCAAAGAAAAAGGTAAAAATGCTGTTTGATTTGATCAAAGATTTTGGGGAGGCCACTGACCATTTCAGATAAATTTGTGCAGTAAGGAGGCTATGATCTAAACAAATCTGGTCTGTGTGACCCATGTTGTTATACACATAACTAACGATACTTTAACAGTGGTATTGTTCCAGCAGATTTTTCCATTTTGAATGTTGTATAGAGGATTGGATACCTCATCCTATTCATGGATCAAGGGAGCATAGAAAAAATTACTTTTGAAGAAAGAACAATCAGCTATGATACTAGAATTCTAGGAATTATTTTGCATTGCAAGGCAACGAGAATTCATTCAGGAATCTAAATTTGTTAAATGCATTGACATCCAAATGAAAACTAACCCATAAATTGACTGTTTTTTTCAATCATGAGAAAAATGCCCCTTAAACTTTTGATGCATGCTCTTAAAATGAACTTACCATGTTTACACTATGTGGAGATTTTGCTACAAATTAGGAAATTGCTATAATGCAATGTAGGCCAAATACAAGCTTTTAGGTTACACAATAGTTTGATAATGATATTGTGAAGGCTTATGTGTGCAAATGATGCATTTCTTGGAGGGTGTTTGAAGGCTTTATGAATCAACGTTGGATCCTGGCAATACTCCCAGTGACATCAATTATATTTGTGTAAAAACGCCAAAGGGTGGCAAATTAGATTGATGGATAGACAAGGTGGGCTGTAAAATGGAGACAGAAAGTCTCAGCATTTTCAGGCTTCACTGATTTAAAGGCAGCTACACTATCCAATGTTTGTAGAAGTACTTATCCGTGAAGGAAGAAAGATTTTCTTAGATATGTCAATCAGATTTTGTAAAGTATTTGAGGAAGTTAAGTGTCTGCTGCAGCTCCAGTGGAATTGTTAGTTTTGATTTTTAATGAGTAGCTGCAGAGAATTTCACTCAGTACATGCTACCTTCTACTGTTAACAAATTAAACTGTAGCCAAATAATCCAATTAGGGTCCGATGCAGGTGTGCCACTTAATTGTAGAAGTATTTCAGATTAGAGAAGGTGAGATATCTACTAGTTTATAAACACTGCGGTTCACTTAAAGGTAGCCAGCTGTGATAAATGTTCTTCTTGACTTAGTACACCAAAACCACATTATCTGTCCCAGTGAAGAAATGAATTCGGCTCAGCCATGCTATTGATCAGAACAATCTTGTACAAACTCTTAAACAGTCTCAATCATCAAAACAAACTTTAATCTAGACATTCATCTTTCAAGTTGAGATAGCTGTTTATTTACAAATTATCATCTTCGACACAACTAGAATTGAAAATTCTTTGTAATGAAGTACAAAAAATATTTCATTATTCTTTGACAGATGAAAGAAGAATTAAAACGGGAAAAGCAGCGATAATCTCTACTCCATATTTTACTAAGTCCCTCCATAAATGAAAGAAAGGGAAATATTGTACCTGAAGTGTTAATTCTGTCCCCCTTTCCATAGATACTGCCGGCAAGCCACGCGCCAGATGAGTCCCGGCAAGCCACGCGCAGGGTGTTTCCCGGCAAGTGCGTGGCCAAGCCAACCAGTAGGCTCGGCTTGCCCGCTGCAGACCGAGGACTCGCTCACCGAGAACCTACCTAGTGGGCCCGGCTTGCTCACCGTGGTCTCCGAACTCGGCCCAAAGATACCAGCGTCGGCGGAACCCTAAAATGACGAGGGACTTGCGAGCAACCACCGAGAACTGTTGCCAAGAGGGTAAGGGAACAGTCGAGTGAGGTGGACCATTGAGATCGTAGGGGGACTGTCGAGAGCGAGGTGGACCATCGAGATCGGAGGGGAACTGTCGAGAATGAGGGGAACTCGCGCCGCTGAGAGCAAGGAGGGGGATCCATGCCGCCATATTCGAGGAGGGTGAACCGCGCCGCCAAGAGCGAGGAGGGCTGCCAAGAACTATCTGGCAGGGGACTATCGAGAACAAAGGGGAACCTCGCGGGGGACCACCAAGAATGGTTGTCACGGTGGCGCAGCGGTAGAGTTGTTGCCTCACAGCAAATGCAGCGCTGGAGTCCCGGGTTTGATCCTGACTACGGGTGCTGTCTGTACGTTCTCCCCGTGATCTGCGTGGGTTTTTTCCGAGATCTTCGATTTCTTCCTACAAGACGTACAGGTCTGTAGGTTAAATGGCTTGGTAAATGTAAAAATTGTCCCTGGTGGATGTAGGATAGTGTTAATGTGCGGGGATCACTGATCGGCGCGGACCCGGTGGGCCGTAGGGCCTGTTTCCGCGCTGTATCTCTAAACTAAGAATGATGGGATGGGGGGGGGGGGGGGGGGAATGCAGCGGGAGGGCTGCCAGAAACGTGGCGATTCTTGTGTACTGCCTAGGTGAGGTCTGCTGTATGATTTTACAGGGTTGGATACATGTGACAACAAAGTATCATTGAGTGACTTGCTGAGAATTTCCAGTATTTTCTGTTTGTCTTTCAGGTTTCCAGCGTCAGCAGATTTTTTATTTTCATTCAATTAATTGTTGCTATTGAAACCTCTGGATAACTTTGCCTCTTAATAGCTCACAGATCCATTATTCTAAATTGCCTTTTGATCTCAATAAATCGAAGTCAATGCATATTTATCTGACTCCTTTGACATTTGTTGGGAAGAGCAGAGCAGAAATACCGATACTATCAATAATTTTACGATCAAGGTCTCAACCTGGGAAGCTCTAAGTGCCATCATCCGATATGATTCAAGGATAAAAGCAACCTGCACCAAGAACCGCAGTGCATCGGAGAAGTCATTCCAATCTTATTTCCACAACATCTTCCCAATCTACCAATAAGATAGATAAACCAATATCATCAACCTCTCCCGAAACAACATCCCCAGGCTCTAATCACACTTATCCATAACCATAATGGAGGCAGTATTATTTGCATTCTAGACACCATACTCCCAAAACAGATCTAATGCAAAGAAATTATGTGACAAGAAATTTCCTGGAGGACAGAGAACCTATTTAGAGATATCTTTCAAAATATCCTCACCAGTTCAAGGTAATCCCAGCGCTTGGATTAGTCAAAAATAGAGTAGTATGTAGAAAGGCATTAAGCACTTTAAGTAACTATGCCGAGGAAACAGAGGCCAGTGCACAACTTCCCAAACAACTGACCAATCTTCCCACCTGTTGAGTCTGTGAATTCTGCCTTGACTTTTCAACCATCTTACAACCTACTGAACTGGTGTGGAAGTAAGCCAACTTCAAACCCGAAAGGCAGCCTAAGGGAAGTTTAATTGAAAACTATAACAAATATTTGGAAATAAATTTACTATGTGAGGGGATTATGGGCTTCACAGCCAAGAAGATAAATGCAATTTAGAGATATTTTAATTTATCTACTTCAATGGCAGAAGAGCCTTGATATGCTGAATGGTTTACAAACAATAGCCCAAAATTGTAATTGTATGACTTTTTCCTTTCCTCCACATGAGAGGCACATTTGCTTGCGCAAGGTTCACCTTGTCACTCCAGTGTAATGTGTGTTAGAACACTAATTAAGTATAAGCACCTAGTCTGTGTAATACCTTTATGTTTTATAGTGAACCTATTATAGAACGATAGCTAAATTCGCCCAAATCACAATGACTCATGCAGACAAACGAGATGGATTTTGAAATTATAGCTAAAAACTAGAATTTGGGAGCATGGATAGCTATTAATCTTTAGCCTCCTGCACTTTAACTTTCTACTTGAGTCTCCTCTTTAAGTTTAATTTTTCACATACATTCACTGCTTTTCTCCAATATAAACAAATGTGAATCATAAAATAGAGAAGTTAATTTTCAGCAATGAGTGTACCAGGGGAAACTTTGCAGGACATCTCACTAATGTGACTGCTTATAGAACCATACAACCCATAATCACCACCAAATGATGTAACTGGGAAAGCATTTTAGAAATCAATTGGAAACAGAATTTCTTGGCTTTATCTCAAAGGCTCCATTTTGCAGGCACGTATATTAGATGTTCAGGTTGGTTACTGGAATATTTTCTTAACTGTTCCCAAAATCACTTGAGTTCTACTATTAACAAGTTATAATTAAGATAGATTCCAGGTTTACTATGATATTCCAAAGAACCTAGAATAAGTCAGTGTTTTTAAGCAAGGAAAGGATTAAGGACGATAACGGAATTACTAATTAAATGATATACTGTACCTTTTTAGATCACTGAACAGCAATCACATAACACATATTCACTGCAGGTCTATAGCAAATGCAAAAAATCTTCAGCATGGAACTTAAAAACAAATCTTGGAGATTATGTACAAAAACAAATATTATCCCTTGTTTGTATTCCAATATACAAGAGTAAATATTGTAACATCAATTGTGCAATATCCATTTGGATATATTAACCCCCCCACAACACCCTCCAAGTTCTACCTTACATAACTTCTGCCCAGAATTAAAATAAGTATATCTCTGGGAATTATGAAAATATTTTATTATTGTGGTTCCAATATATATTTGATTTAAAGCATCATGGGACATGATGGATATTTAGGTGGAAAAGGTTACATAGAAAAATATGGTCTTACAAGTAGCTAATTTGAAAAATGAAGAGGTAATAGAGTGGTGTGTATCTAAACCACAAATACATTTCTCTGTACTCAGTACTCATTATGAGGGCAAAGGCTTCGTTATCATTGGTTTGCAGCCTGAAGAACTGCCCACTGATTATGAACTGCCATTCAATCAATGAGTCTTCCTCAGCAACCTATGTTGCTGGGAAGGAGAGAAAACTAAACTGCAAGTAAATGGAAAACTGATATGGCCAGTGATGGAAATGGGTTTTAGGAACTAGAGGTACGCTAAGGTCTGTGAGGCTGAGGGAGGGGGGGGGGGGGGGGGATTTTTTTAATATAGAGATAGAGATTCCTTTATTTGTCATTCAGACCTTTTGGTCTGAACGAAATTTCGTTGCCTGCAGTCATACATATAATAATAAATAACAAAACACACAATAAACACAAATTAACATCCACCATAGTGAGTTCACCAGGCACCTCCTCACTGTGATGGAGGCAAAAGTCTTAAAGTCTCTGTTTCTTCCCTCTTTGTTCTTCCTCTGCGCTGAGGCGATCCAGGCTTCCGATGTTGTGACCCCGCCGGGTGATGGTAAGTCAGTCCCGCGTCTGAATCCGAGTTCCGCTCCGCGACGGGCCGGTTCAAACTCCGCGGCCCGGGGTGGTCGAAGCTGCCGAAGCTGCCGCCCTCCAGTCCAGTGGACGCAGCTGTAGTTGCGGGAGCTCCAGATAAACAGGTCACGCACCTGTGACCTGCGAGCTCCCGACGATGTCGTCCACTGGGCTCGCGGCCGAACCTCCGGATTCAGGTCGCCACCAGTGTCCTCGGTCGTCACCGCCGGAACGCCACCGCAACCCCGAAGCCGGCCAGCCCCACGCTGGTAAGTCCTGGCTCTGCCTCCGGAGCCTCGAGGTTGGTGGGTCGCAGTTGGAGTTGGAGGCCGGCAGCTCCGCCATTAGGCCTCAGCGCAGACGGAGGCAGAGAAGGGGGATACAAGAAAAAAGTCGCATTCCCCGAAGGAAGAGACAAAAAAATGTTTCACCCCCCACCCCACACATACACAACCCAATAAACTAAAATTTAACTAAAACAGGACAAAAGAAAACAACAAAAAAAGTAAAAACAGACGGACTGCAGGCGAGCCGCTGCTGTTCAACAGCGCCGCCACTTCCGGAAATATGCGGTCGTACCCATGTAAGAGTACAAGAATGCATAACTTGTTTATTGTGTATTTGTAATACAGTTTATTGTGTATTATATGTCATAGCTGCTTTCTTGCATCTCTCTCTCTCTCTCTCTCTCTCTCTGGTGTTGGCTCTAGCCATCGTCTGCTTCGGTGAGGGAAGCAGGTCGGTGATTGGTCACAACGCCCCTCGGAGACTGTGTCTGATTGGCCGCCGAGTGACCAGCACATTATGTGACTGGACACAATGCCCTTGGAGACAGCGGCTGATTGAATGGGAGATCGATTTGTTGATTGGACGGGAATTTTAAGGGAAGCTGGTCGGTGATTGGACGTAACCCCCTTAGAGACAGCGGTTGATTGGCCGCCAAATAATCGGGCACAAAAAATTGACAAATAGGAAAACAAAAAAATTGGATTTCCGATTTAAATCTGATATAAGGTACATAGGGTGGGTATCGATTAATTCTAGACAACAGATTAAAAAAAATAATCTAACCCCATTAATTCACTCAAGGTGTATTATGATGTGTTCTACAGTATGAAGTGTACAGCAAAACTTGCACTTCCAGAGTGGTCTATCGTGTTATTTCTTCAGCGGACTACGGATTTATTTTAAGAACAAAACATAAAGTGCTGGAGAACTCAGCAGGTCAGGCTGGATCTATCGAGGGTCCGAAGAAGGGTCTCGACCCAAAATGTCGCCTATACCTTCTCTCCAGCGATGCTGCCTGACCCCCTGAGTTACTCCAGCATTTTGTGTCTATCTATGGAGGGAATGGCGAGGCGACGTTTAGGGTCAGGTCCCTTCTTCAGGCATTTTTAAGGGGTTGGGAAAGATCGAAAATTTCACGTATTTAAATATGTTTTTACGAATATAACAAGTAGTGTGGGAGAAAATTCCATGAGCCATGATTGCCACATACATACCCAAAAGTAGAAATGTAGAAAGTTACAGTGCGTAAAAAAATAGATATTAGGAGCATTGTAGTCTACTTTGTACCAATCAAACGTCAAATTCAAAATTCTATATTTTGAAAATGGGCAAAGCAAAAAGTAGCATGTTCTCTAGGAAGGCTTATCCTAAAATAATTGATCGGAAGGGTGTGATTTTCAGTCAGGACATCTGTATCATTCAGTCAGTGAGCTCATGGTCCGGAGCGCTTCTCTATTACCCCTCTACATTAAAACAAAGTGTCAATGCATCTTCAAGGTCTACTAATCCACCCATAGCTTCAGTTACAGGTACAGCTGAAGGGATTTGGAGCTCGGGCAACGCTATGAATTTATTTGATTTTATAAAATCCGATACATCGTTCAAAAGCTACAACCACAACGTGATAAATAACACTAAATAAAACTGAAGTAAATAAAGGCAAACAGAAGAACTAACCTTGAAGGAGAGAGAGAAAACAACACACATAAACTCATTTTTTAAAATTCATAAAACATTCCTAAATGACGGGTACAAATTACTAAATAACGTGGGTGGACAAAAATGCTGGAGAAACTCAGCGGGTGAGATGTTGCCTCACCCGCTGAGTTTCTCAGCATTTTTGTCTATCTTCGATTGTTCCAGCATTTGCAGTTCCTTCTTAAAATAACGTGGGTGAATGACTGTACCTGCACACCAGGAAGAACCCCATGCTCGTGGTCCGGAGCCCTTAATGACAGTAAGTTTAAAGAAATTCTGCCGTGAATTTTATTCAAAGGAACGCGGCGTCATTAATACTTGGTCAAAACACAATTATATTGACTGAGGAATGCAGATCGATGTATTGGTGACACATTGTATAACGTGTGTTCTACTGGCTGTTAACAAGTGCTAACAGTGGCAGTTAACAAATCGTTTTGGTCTCAGTTGAATCAAGTGATAAACGACTCCAATCTTTCTGCAGTACTCATTAAACCCGAGATGGAAACTGTTGCGTCTCGTGCGGTTGCAGGGGAAGTTCCTGGGGAGGAGGTGGTTTGGGTGGGAAGGGACGAGTTGACCAGGAAATTGCTAACGGAACAGTCTCTGCAGAAAGCGGAAAGGGGTGGAGATGGGAAGATGTGGCTAGTGGTGGGATCCCCTTGGAGGTGGCGAAAATGTTAGAGGATTATGTGCTGCATGCGACGGCTGATGGGGTGGAAGGTGAGGACTAGGGGGACTCTGTCCCTGTCCCGGACTCTGACATTGTCGCTGTAATAGCAGCGCATTTGGAAAGCTGTGACAGGATCAGTCAAAGTCAGCATGGATTTATGAAGTGGAATTTTTTGAGGATGTAACAAGTAGAATGGATAAGGGAGAGAAGTGGATGTGGTGTATCTGGACTTTCAAAAAGCCTTTGACAAGGTACCACACAGGAGATTAGTGGGCAAAATTAAAGTACATGGTATTGGAGGTAGAGTATTAACATGGATAGAGAACTGGTTGGCACACAGGAAGCAAAGAGTAGAAATTAACAGGTGCTTTTCAGAATGGCAGGCAGTGATTAGTGGAGTGCCACAAGGCTCAGTGCTGGAACCCCAGTTATTTACAATATATATTAACGATTCAGACGAGGGAATTAAATGTAACATCTCCAAGTTTGCGGATGACACAAAGCTGGGTGGCAGTGTGAGCTGCGAGGAGGATGCTATGAGTCTGCAGGGTGACAGATAGGTTGGGTGAGTGGGCAGATGCATGGCAGATGCAGTATAATGTGGATAATTATGAGGTTACTCACTTTGGTGACAAAAACAGGAAGGCAGATTATTATCTGAATGGCAGACATAAAATTCAGATTCGGAAAAGGGGAGGTGCAACGAGACTTGGGTGTCCTTGTACATCAGTCACTGAAAGTAAGCATGCAGGTACAGCAGGCAGTGAAGAAAGCTAATGGCATGTTGGCCTTCATTGTGAGAGGATTTGAGTTTAGGAACAAGGAGGTCCTACTGCAGTTGTACAGAGGCCTGGTGAGACCGCACCTGGAGTATTGTGTGCAGTTTTGGTCTCCTAATTTGAGGAAGGACATTCTTGCTATTGAGGGAGTGCAGCATAGGTTCACCAGGTTAATTCCCGGGATGGCGGGACTGACATATGATGAAAGAATGGGTCAACTGGGCTTGTATTCACTGGAATTTAGGATGAGAGGGAATCTTATAGAAACATAAAATTCTTATGGGATTAGGCAGGCTAGATGCAGGAAAAATGTTCCTGATGTTGGGAGAGTCCAGAACCAGGGGCCACAGTTTAAGAATAAGGGGTAGGCTATTTAGGACTGAGATGAGGAAAAACGTTTTCTCACAGAGAGTTGTGAATCTTTGGAATTCTCTGCCACAGAAGGCAGTGGAGGCCAATTCACTGGATGTATTTAAGAGAGAGTTAGATTTAGCTCTTAGGGCTAACGGAATCAAGGGATATTGGGGAAAAAGCAGGAACGAGGTACTGATTTTGGATGATCAGTCAGGATCATATTGAATGGCGGTGATGATTCGAAGGGCCGAATGGCCTACTCCTGCACCTATTTTCTATGTTTCCATGTTGTGACGGGGGGAGGGGGAGCAAGAGCAGAGCTGCAGGATATCGAGGAGACCATAGTGAGGGCCTCATCTATGATGGAAGAGGTGAACCCCCGTTCCCTAAAGAATAAAGACATCTCTGATGTCCTGGTATAGGACATCTTGAGCGCAGATGCAGTGTAAATGGAGGAATTGGGAGTAGGGGTTAGAGTCTTTACAGGAGGCAGGGTGGGAAGAAGTGTAGTCTAGATAGCTGTGGGAGTCAGTGGGTTTATAATAGATGCCAGTTGATTGTCTCCTGTGATGGAGACAGTGAGATCAAGAAATGGTAGGGAGATGTCGGAGATGGTCCAAGTGAATTTGAGTGCAGGATGGAAATTAGTAGTAAAGTTAATGAAGTCAGTAAATTCTGCATGGGTACAGGAGGTAGCAATTGTTCGACATACCCTACAAAGAGACAGGCACAGTTGGGGCCCATGTGAGTGCCTATAGCCACATCTTGGATTTGGAGGAAGTGGGAGGAGTCTAAGGAGAAGTTGTTAAGGAAGAGCACCAGCTCTGCTTGGCGGAGTGGAGTGTTAGTAGAGGGAAATTGTCTGGCTCTGCTTTCGAGGAAGAAACGGAGGGCTTTAACACCTTCCTGGTGGGGGATTGAGGTGTAGAGTGACTCAACATCTATCTATCCATACTTAACTAAAAACTCTAATCTTGTTATCTTCCAGTTTGGCGGTCTTTCTATTTGCGCAAAAACAGTTCACGATAGCACTACGATTTTCCGGCAGTTCACTCACCGTTCTCCTATGCTGCGAGTCCACCCAGTTTAGTTCCGATCGGTTGAATGTCATAAAAGTTAGCGAGGTTTAAAAATCTTTAAAACCGCGCGTGCGCAGATCGATCTCTTCTCCTGCCAGTTGGCGCCGCGCGGATTAGTCTCTTTCCCTGTCACTCCCCAGGACAGTCCGCCCCTTCCTGCGCCATCGCGGCGGAGGTTTCCAACCGGAATTTCGGAAGGACCCAAAGCAGCCCAGCCCCAAGCAGCCAGCCCTGCCCCCATGGTGAAGGAGTGGTGCCGCCGCCCGAGGAGCTGGGGCCACGCTGTACCTGGTGGGGAGGGTGGTGCCGCGGGCCGAGCCTGGGGATTGGGCCTGGGCTGGAACCAATGACGAGCCTGGGTCCGGGGTCAGGGACAAGCCCGGAGATGAAGTCGGGGCCTGGACTGGAGCCCAGACGGCGGCCAAGCTGAGGGCTAGAGTCGGGCACAAGCTCGGGGCCGGGGTCAAGGTGTACAAGCTCGGGGGCCGCCTGGCCGCCGCCATTCTGCAGCACAGCCTCCGCTTCCTGCTTTGCGGGCAGCTCTGGCTTGGCCGCCCGCCACCCTCACCCCGCCCCCGGCACAGCGAGCCCAGCTCCGTCGAGGCCCACATCTGCGAGTGCTTCGGCCACCTACAGCCAGGGCTGGGCCAAGTACGAGAACCAGGCCGAGTTTCAGGCCCTGGCGCTGCTCTACGACCTGGGTAGGTGCTGGGGCAGGGAATGGGAGTGAGGGGAGGAGGATGCGGGAAATGGGGAGGAGGGAGATGGGGTAGTAGAGGGAGATGGGGGGGGGGAAGAACTGATCCCCGCTGGCGAAGGACACCGAGGGTCAGGTGAGTGGTGGAATATTGCGTTGGGGAACGGGTTGCATTGGGGGACCAGGCCTCCCGTGTGACAGGGACCCAACGGGTCCGATTTAGTCTAGTCTATAGTAAAGATGAGGGAGTGGGGCCCAGGAAAACGGAAGTCATTGAAGAGACGAAGGGCGTGTGCGGTATCTTGGACATGTCAGGAGAGATTGGACCAGGAGGAATGGGATGGAGTCGATGTGCGTGGAAATCATTTCAGTGGGACAGGAGCAAGCAGAAACAATGGATCTGCCGGGGCAGTTCTGTTTATGGATTTTGGGATGAAGATGCGGGGCTGGGGAACGATAAGGTTGGAGGCTTTAGAGGAAGTGATAAAATCTGAAATGGTCTGTGAGATTACGGCCTGGTGCTCATCTGTGGGATCATGGTCCAAGGATATGTAGGAGGAGGTGTCCGAGAGTTGGCACCGGGCCTCATCAAGGTAGAGGTCAGCTAGCAAGACTACCACAGCACCTCCCTTGTCGGCGGGTTTGATGATAATGTCGGAGTTGCTGCAGAGTTAGTGAAGGGCTGTACTTTCAGAGGGGGTGAGGTTAGAGTAGGTAAGGGGAATGGAAAAGTTTAGACAGTTGATGTCACGCCGGCAGATAGAAATAAAAAGAATCTAAAGTCTAAATGGGAGAATAAAAAAAGAAAAAAAGATACGTAAGTTGTATTCTTCTGCAGTTGTATAGGGCTCTGGTGAGACCACAACTGGAGTATTGTGTACAGTTTTGGTCTCCTAATTTGAGGAAGGACATCCTTGTGATTGAGGCAGTGCAGCGTAGGTTCACGAGACTCTCATATGAGGAAAGATTGAAAAGACTGGGCTTGTATTCACTGGAGTTTAGAAGGATGAGGGGAATCTTATAGAAACATATAAAATTATAAAAGGACTGGACAAGCTAGATGCAGGAAATTTTTCCCCAATGTTGGGCGAGTCCAGAACCAGGGGCCACAGTCTTAGAATAAAGGGGAGGTCATTTAAGACTGAGGTGAGAAAAAACGTTTTCACCCAGAGAGTTGTGAATTTATGGAATTCCGTGCCACAGAGGGCAGTGGAGGCCAAATCACTGGATGGATTTAAGAGAGAGTTAGATAGAGCTCTGGGGGCTAGTGGAGTCAAGGGATATGGGGAGAAGGCAGGCACAGGTTATTGATAGGGGACGATCAGCCTTGATCACAATGAATGGAGGTGCTGGCTCGAAGGGCCGAATGGCCTCCTCCTGCACCTATTTTCTATGTTTCTATATAAAATGGAACAGCTGCAATGAATGCTTCTAAAATGAGGAATCGAGAGGGGACGAGAAACAATCACATTGCAAAAAAGAGCAAGGGAAAATAGGAGAACCAGTTAGAAAAACATTAACAAAAACGTACTGGATCAGTTACAGGAACTTATAAATGAGGCATGCCATTGGAAATGAACAAAAATAAATTGTGTTCTGTTGCATATGTATCAAATGCTCCCAAACTACTTGGTGAAAGATAATGTAATACTTACTTTGTACACAAAATTGAGTAACATTCATTTGACTACAAGATACTACAAATGCTTTAGCATTTCCTTTGTGTGCATATAAAGACAATTGATTTATTCTCACCAGTCTTCGGTCATTTAAAAATGTTCATATTCTACATTTCCAAATGTTCACCAAACACAATGTGTAGTCAGATATTAATGCAACAAATTTAATAATATATAAGGACTAAGATGAATATGCAAGTTAATGGAACAATTGCTTAAGAAGGGCATGTTGGGAGATCAAATTTACTAAGTTTACTGATAAATATAACTGAAATGGTGGAATCAAAACTTTCAAAAGTTGCAAATTACATTTCCATATTTTGTACTGCAGAATATAATTGAAAATGTTGTATCTGGGGCATTATCATAAACAATAGACAAAAAAAAATCTTAAAATGTAATTATGATTGAAGCAATTTAAGAAGAGAGATTTTTACAGCTTTACAGTTAGAATTGTACCATTCCTATGAATCCGTTGCCTAACCAAATGCACCAACCTAAATTGGGAATTGTTTTTTCTTAAAAGATGTGTTTACTGAGCCTTTGACATGTGTATACATTATAGTTCAGACCAGACCTGGAAAATTACATTCACAAAGAGCCTGGGGCCGAAAACAAAACATTCAACAGTTTGCAGACAACATCAGCCTGTTTATCTCTCAGTCTTTCGCCTTTCATTGTCTCTTTTCTATTTTTTTCTCCAGCAAGTACTTCTTTGTAGTCAATCCAACTCTTCTTTTCCCCCAGCCATAAACCTGCCATCTATTCCAAATGCTCTTATTTGATCATTTCAATTTTCCTTTTCTCAAACATTGCATGACAAATAATATAATAAAAATATTTTAATATAATGAGAAGTGTTCAGACTCTTAAGCTTTAAGCGCATTTAATTATTGGTCACTTTATTTAATTTTTGCCACCTTGAAATTGCTGATTTTCTGAGGGTACTATTCTTCAAGAACAAGCTGCCCTCAAATACCTTAGTAATTTACTGCTTCCAGCAGGTGTGCAGACACTGATGCTTAGAAATTTGATCGCACTTTACAAGCGTAAAAACTTTCTTCATGGTCCAGTATATTGCAGTTTGCTGAAGCTACCAGGGTGCTTTATGGGAGGTGGATCACAAGCATTACATTGCCAATGCACATAAAAAGCAGGAAAAGACTCGGGTCTCAGTGCGTTCGACTGCACTGAGACAGATTGATTACAATACTCAGCAATGAAATGACACCTGTTGGAAGAGGTTATTTGAAGGACACATATGTTAATCGGTTCTGATGTTAGTAGGTTTTGTTGCCTGCCTTGAGGAAGTTGAATTGATACTACACATCAAACGGACCCAAAAAATATTTTGTGGTTGCTTTAGTGGAAGGAATAGGGACATGTATTAAAGTAATTGTGTTGTGTTGCACACTAAACGGCTAAAGAAACATCTGTTATCCACTGTCTGGCTGGGACCTAAATTGACTCTTGGTGAATGAATGTCTGTTCACTACCTCCAAAGAGGATGATTGAACAACTCCAAACAAACTCAATGACAACAGGAGGTTGGAATGAACTAATTGTCAGTAGCAGACTTGGTAATCAGATACTTGAGCCAGGAATCTGTCAATGATTTCTCAGCAGACTGGTTTATTGATTGTGATAACACCATCATCAAGGGGATGTGTGATTCTTCTCAATTAGTTCCAGATAATCTTACAAGTCACTGACATATTTCCTATTTGGAAACAAGAGGTTCACTAATTCAGCCAGAGAACTCTGCAATTCAGTCTAATATGCTTGAGCTTATATGTACATATATAAAGTGGAAAGGACCATGGTTTTACTTATACTTTCAGTTCACGATGCAGCATGATTCTTTTTACAGTTTTCATTCTTTCGGACTGTGAGCATTGCTGGTAAGACTATCATGTATTTCTTACCACTAATTTCCCTTCAGAAAGTGGTGGTGAGCTATTTTCTTCAAATCATTGCAATCCCTCTGTTGAAAGTACTATGAGCTCTACTTTTCAGTATTTAAATTCAGGAATGATGAAGGAACAGTAAGTGCGTAACTTGATAGTCAGGGGTTGGGGGTGGGGGTGGTATATTCTACATCTGATGTCCTAGGCATACTTGGTGTTACAGGGTTATAAAGTAGTCTCAGTAAGTTATTGACTTTCATCAGACATCTTGAATTAAGATATTTTGCATAATTGTGACAGGAATCAAGGAAGTTTCCAGAATGACGATTTTGTCATTTAGCACACCAAATGTGGTCATAGGCATATTTGTTCTGTCGATCAATAATCAAGTCAGCCTTCATGACATTGTAATAAAAGACCTCGGAAGCTTTTAGAATATTTATGTGAACAAAAGTTTGAATATTCAGAGCAGTATTGTCAGTTAAGATGTACTCCCATTGTAAATATATAATTTGATGGAACCATTTGTCTAGCACAACATGTTGAAGTAAACTATGCAATTGTAACTGCAGAAATTATATTCAATTACCTGTTGTAATCTATTTTCTTAAAAAGTATAAAAACTCAAATGTACTTTAAATTCAGGGAGATTATTCAAGGAAATTCTCACAAAAGGACACCCACAGCATGTCCACTTCTGCAGAATAAAGACCTGTTACATCAACAGTTTCTTGTCTCAGTATGCCTCATTCAAAGTCACAACAGCTGTTACACTCTTTTGTGAGAGATGTTCATTGTTTCATGCATTAGTGGCATGAATGATACTTGCCACTTGGATTAGTACATGTCTTCAAGTTATTTATGTATTGCTTCATGCAAATATCGCTTGCTTTATTTCCATCGACTTTGGTATGATTCCAGCTATATAAGTGTTTTCCCTTTGATGGCAATTTATTTTACCTTTATCAGAGACTTGAAGATACAGTAAGCTAAATGCTGTTTTCATGTCAAAGGCTGCCAAACCAGGTAGTGATGCAACCAGTCAATATGCTCTCTGGGCAATATCCAAAGACAAATTCTAGTAGCTTTCTGGTTGCTGAGGCATTCTAAGGTGCACTGTAGTGGACTACAGAGGTAAGTGTAACGTGACTGAGTAACCTTTTGAAAATTACAGCTGCATTGTAGGGTGCCTATATGAAACAATATGAGTAGAGCTCAAAATATAGAAAGGTGCAATCACTCTAATGAGATTGTACTATAGGCACTCCAATAGTCAGCGGGAGGTAGAGGTACAGATTACGGAAAGATGTAAAAGCAACAGCATTGTCATAGTTGGTGAATAACTTCCCCAATATTGACTGGAACTTACTTAGTGAAAAAGGCTTAGACAGGGCAGAATCTGTTGGGTGTATCCATAAAGGTTTCCTAAAACAGTATGTAAATAGTCCAACTCGAGGAGAGACTATACTAGATCTAGTTTTAGGAAATGCACCAGACCAGGTAACTGTTGCTTCAATGAAAGAGTATTTTGGGGATATAGAGCACAACTCCATAGGTTTTAGATTGTTTTAAATAAGGATAAATTTGGACCCTGGGGGAAGGTATTAAATTGGAGTAAGGTAGGTTACAATGTTATGAGGTTATTGGGTACATCCACATCTGACTTGTGGGAATCATTTTGAAAGATCAGTTGATCAAAGTTGTGGACCGGCATGTTCAGGTAAGTAGAGGGATAAGTCAAGCAGCATCTCTGGAGAAATGTAATGGGTGACATTTCAGGTCGAGACCCTTTCCCAGACCCAAAACGTCAACTATTCTTTTTCTCCAGAGATGCTGCCTGACCCACTGAGTTATTCCAGCATTTTGTGTCTATCTTCGGTGTAAACCAGCATCTGCAGTTCCTTCCTACACACTGTACCCAGCTTTGTAGCATCATGAAATTTGGAATTTGATCTTCTCCATCAAATCATTGTTTTGTGAACAGCCAATATCCTATCACTGATCCCTGCATCAAAGCTACCATTCAAAGCCCCTGTCTGAAAATGGTATGCTTATTTCTATTTTCTGTTATCTGTCCATTAATCAATCAATCAATCCTCAATCCATATTATTCCAATCCACATGCTCCAATTGTGTTGAATAACCTGGTATGGTTTATTTTATCAAAATCTAAATACACCAAATACAATGGTTTCCTCCTTTTCTGGTAAACTGCTGGTTACAACCATATTTTATAATATCATATTTTATAAATTCATATTAATTCTTCCCAGTCCTCCTGTTTAAGATAGTGGTAGGTTACTGATCAAGTGCACTACTTTGACGAGTGCTTTTGTGAACATTGTTGAAACTGTACTTATCCGATCAAATGGAAAGTGTTCCATCATACATTTATCTGATCCGTTTGGATAGCATGTGTAAAGAAGTTAAGTCTGACTCACTTGTAGCTTTACTTAACGTTTAATAATCACACAGGTTAGACACGTTCCAGCACTGACTGCATACAGTATATCACCATGCTGGAACCAGGGGAGAGTAAGCGAGAAAGAGAGTTATTATACTTGATAACTAAGGCGTGGTTAGTGGTGCTGAGGTAGCTATATTATTGGTTGCATGCATGAACCATCTACATCCTTTCCCTTGGAAATCAAAATAGAATTGGAGCCGAGGCAGTGTCATTACACAAAGCATGCGAGTTTAAACAAAGTCGCCGTAGCGAACAGACGGCTTAACAATGCGACCCGAACGCGTGCGTACAGCGCCTTCCCCCCCCCCATCGAAAAGAAGAGAAGGCGTAGCGGAAGCAGGCGAGAATGTTAAAGGAGGAGGAGACGCAGTCGGAGCGGGAGAGGCGGGAGGGGAAGGCGAACGTGCAGGAGGGGAAGCAAGCCGGCCAGAACCTGGCGGCAACGGAGGAGGAGAACGCAACAGGCGAGGGGTCTGGGGCATGCAGGGAACAGCAGGGCAATCGGCAGTAGCAGGCTGGAACCGCAACGGAGGAGCATAAGGAACTGCAGGTGGAGGTTTCAGCTCGTTCACAGCCAACAGGTGTTGACGGCTCCGCCGATAGACAGTCCCATCGTAGTCCACCAGGTAAGATCTGGGAGAGTCGGCCACACCAACCACGGTTGCGAGGCGGGAATAGCCGGTGGTGGTCTGCATCCGAACGACCTGCCCGTGTAGTAGAGGCAACAGCGGTCGGCAGGACTTGTCGTGGGAACGTCGTTGAACCTCATGCTTCTGTTCAATCCGCTGTTGGACAGTGGCAGGCTCGAGCACTTTGGGTAGCAGGGCCTGTTGGGCGATTGGCATAGGTGGCCTTGTCGTCCTCGACATCAGACGCTGGGCAGGGGAACCCATGGTCGGGTCCCGGGAGATGTTACGTAGGTTAAGTAAGCCCAGGTAGAAATCGCAGTTGGACAGGCGGGACTGCTCTAGCAGACCCTTAGCACTCCGCACAGCCCGCTCGGCGAGGACGTTACTTTGTGGGTACTCAGGGCTGCTGGTGTAGTGATGGAAGTTCCACCCAGCAGCGAAAGCCATTGTCGGTCTGCAAGCGGACAGGGGCACCGAAGGTGGCGAAGTGCCTGCGCAGTCTGCTGATGACCATCTCGGAGGTGATGGAAGGAAGGAGGTCCACCTCGAACCAGTTGGAGTACGAGTCAACCAGCACGAGAAACTGCTTGCCCCGCCATTTGAATATGTCGGCAGCCAGCGATGTCCAGGGCATGGTAGGCGCTGGCTGCAGCAGAAGGGGCTGACGCTGCTGGTGTGGGGCAAGGTTGTTGCAGGTGGAACAGGAGGATACTCGGTCCCTGATGTATTTGGCCATACCAGGCCAGTAGAACTGTCCCTGGGCATGAGAAATAGTGGCATCGACCCCAGGATGACCGCTGTGGGCTGCGTTGTAGTATAGATCATACAGAGAGGCTGGGACCACGACCTTGTGGCCCTTGACGATAACACCATCTTGAATCACCAGCTCATCGCGGACCAGGAAGAACGGTTGGGCAACCGATGGCAAAGTGGTGCATCTGTCGGGTCACCCACACTTGATGACGGCTGCAAGCTGCTGCAAAGCAGGGTCAGCGGCGGTGTGCTCGGTCAGGCACTGCAGCTGCTTGGTTGGGACAAAGTTGACGTTCAGTACCAACAGGTCTTCCTGCTCGTAAGGGTGACGGTCACAGGAGGCTCGCGGGGCGCGAGACAGTGTATCGGCCACATGCATCTCGGTGCCCCTCTTGTATATGATTTTGAAATAAAAACGCTGGAGCTGCAGCATGATTCGCTGCAGCCTGGCAGGGGCCACATGTATGGGTTTGTTAAGAATAGTCACTAATGGCTGGTGGTCGGTTTCGACTGTGAATCTGCTGCCGAAGAGGAAATCTTTGAACTTGGAGCAAGCAAACACCACCGCCAGGAGCTCCTTCTCAATCTGAGCATACCGTTGCTCCGTGTCGGTCATGGTCTGCGAGGCATACGAGACCGGTAACAGCGAGCCGTCGTCGTAGAGCTGCAGTCCAAATCGAGAGGCATCATAGGTAACAACAATGGGACGGCGCAGGTCGAAGAATTTGAGTGTCGGGGTGCTGGTCAGCTTAGACTTCAGACATTCGAAAGCCTGCTGGTGTTGTGGAAACCAGGACCAGGCAATGTCTTTTTTAGTTAGCTGCTTCAGGGACGAGCTCAGCTCACTGAGATTAGGTATAAACTTCCCGAGGTAATTTACCATGCCCAGGAATCGTTGCAGACTGAGGACGTCGGTTGGGGCTGGCATCTCGGAGATGGCATTGGTCTTTTGCGGGTCGGGCTTCAGTCCATTAGAAGTGAAGATGTGCCCGACGTAAGGCACTTCAGAGACACGGAATCTGCATTTTTGTTTGTTCAGTTTTAAATTGATCTGCCGGGCCCGGTCCAGGACCCGGCGGAGGTTCTTGTCATGTTCGGCGGCATTCTTCCCGTAGACTAGGATGTCATCCACGATGATGGCGCACGGCATGCCGGCGAACAGCTGTTCCATGGTCCGCTGAAACACCTCGCTTGCAGAGTTAATGCCGAATGGCTTCCGTAGGAACTTGAATCTGCCATAAGGAGTGGCAAACGTTGTCAGGTCGGAGGAGCGTTTGTCGAGTGGTATTTGCCAGAAGGAACTCTTGGCATCAAGGACAGAGAAGACCGTGGCCTGGCCGACTTGAGCTGCAACATCTTCCACGGTTCTCATGGGGTAGTGTGGTCGCCTGATCGCGAGGCTCAGGTCCTTCGGATTAATGCACACCCGTATCTCGTTCTTGTCCTTTTTCAGGGTGGCAACCATGGTGGAGACCCACTCGGTGGGCTCGCTGACTGCTTCCAGCACTCCCATTGCGACCATGCTCTTCAGCATCGATTCAACTTTATCCTTCATGGCGAGGGATACTCTGTGTGGTGCACGGACCACAGGCACCACCTTCGGGTCGGTGGCAATCTTGTAAACGAAAGGCAGCTTGCCCAGCTCATTATCGAACAGGTCCGGATACTCAGATATCGGATCCAGCAGCACCTGCACTTCATGGACAGTATGGTCGAAGGACACAAGTCCCAGGTCCTGGCATGCCTGGTTGCCCAACAGAGTCACACAGTCAGAGTCGAGAACATAGAACATGAGAGCCCGCGATGATTTCTTCAGCACGCAATTAAGAGTGGCCTTTCCCACTGGTTTCAGCACCTCGCCCCCATAAGCACGTAAAGTAGAACGGTCTGCAGTCAGTAGCTCATTATGCCTAATCTTTCTGAACAGGCTTGTTGACATAACATTGACCTTTGCCCCCGTGTCGAGCTTAGCTGCGAAAGAATAATTGTTGACAGTAACGAGGACCGATGGATCAGGGAGTCGAGCAGGTGCGTGTAGGAGTGTGAATACACTAGCATCTCCTTGAGAACTAATTGGCTCAGAGTCGTGGGCAGTGTCGAGAGAGGACTGGGAACCAAACTCGCTATCTACTTGTAGCAGGTTGTTTAATACTTGTCTAGAAGCTGCGGGAAATTTCCCACGGGAGCGGCAGACAGACGAGAAATGATTCAATTTCTTGCAGAAATTGCAGGATTTTCTGTAAGCCGGGCACTGCGACTGCATCGAATGCACATAATTACAATTAGGGCACCTTTTAACGACATGCCCGCCGGGGTCATTGCTTGCCCGTGGCGCAGGTCTAGTGTTGTCTATTTTAGGACGCGGTCTGTTGAGACCAGTTAAATTGACCGATCGACTATTAGACTCCCGCTGTCCGAACAGCGGGTCAACGACTTCAGCCAACCTGCATGCATGCATTGCATCGGTCAGAGTAAGATCTGGCTTTCTCAATAGTTTAGATCTCAATATCTGATCCAGCATACCTGTCACTAGAATGTCCCTAGTAAGCTGGTCAGTCATATTTTCAAATCGGCACCTCTGGGCGAGATAACGCAGATCAGCAATAAAACATTCAACTGGTTCATCAGGCTGTTGCTTCCTCGTAAAAAACTTAGCTCACTCTAAAATGCGGTTAGAGGGCAAGTCACAGATCTCGGCAAACTTTCGCAATAGACATATCAGATCGTTGGCAGACTTCGCAGGTACTTGAACCTGATCGTTTTCATCCCGGACCGCGGGATTATAGGCAAAGGCTAGTGCTCTCCTCATGGCATGAGGACCAGCAAGGTTCAGTAGATGAGAAGCTTTGACGATATCGGGATCGTTGCGATGAACAATATTAATGTAGTGTGTGAAGTCCATCTCGAAAGTCGGCCAGCGCTCCGCTATGTCGGCATCAAAGACTAGGGGGCGAGGATTTACGGCACGAGGATGCCATAACAGCAAAGGGGTACAAAACTCCGAGAAAGAAACACTTTCAAAGAAATAAAACCCGATAAACAGGAGGCGCGCGTTTTAACTTGCTGACACCATGTAAAGAAGTTAAGTCTGACTCACTTGTAGCTTTACTTAACGTTTAATAATCACACAGGTTAGACACGTTCCAGCACTGACTGCATACAGTATATCACCATGCTGGAACCAGGGGAGAGCAAGAGAGAGAGTTATTATACTTGATAACTAAGGCGTGGTTAGTGGTGCTGAGGTAGCTATATTATTGGTTGCATGCATGAACCATCTACAGCATGCAAAACAAAACTTTTCATTGTACTTCTATCCATGTGACAATAATAAACCTAAACTACACTGGTGGTGACATATAGATTGTAGAGTGGCTTTTGGGTGGCAGAAGGCAATTCACTCACTTCAGGACACTCAGTCTTGGACACAACATTTATGTTTCTGATTCAATTGAGATTTTAGTCAGTGGTGATCCTCAGGATGGTTGAGGACCCATCAAGGATTGCACCATTGAATGTCAAGAGTAGCTGGTTAGACAATCTCATTGGTGATGGTTGTGCCATTATTGGCACAAATGTTATTTGCCTCTTTGCTGCCATTTCCTAAATGTTGGCTATGTTTTGCTACTTTCAGGCACGGACTGTAGTTTGCTCAGGTGATGTAAAAGGATATTGTGTAATCAACAGTAAACATGTGACCTAAATCTAACATGTGGCCCAATTGTAACTTTATCATGGAAGGCTACTGCTGAAGCTGATGAAAATGATTTGAATTACAATTCTGCTCTGAGCAACACCTGTTTGTGCCCTCGGCTGCGATGTTTGATCTGCAACAATTGCAACCATCTTTCTTAGTGCAAGCCAAGGCTCCAACCATGAGTCCTGTCTGCAAATCATTGTGCTACACTCATGAACATCTACTTTCTCAATAATTGTTGAGAAGCAAGAAGAATTAGCTGAAGTAGTACACAACATCTACGGCCACAAATTTTGAGTGGGTAATGATTGTGAGTCTTTACTGAGATTCCCAATCTTTAATTATTTTAATTCACTCTTTATGACATCAAGAATTGGCAGATTGGACAGTCAAAAGGTAGCATGTCCGGCAATATCCTAACTGCAATCTTGAAGATATGTGCTCCAGACAAGTCGTTGGTTTCAATATTAAATTAAAATCTAAACTGATGATGCTGAAAATCTGAAATAAATGCAACAAATGGTGGAAACATTTAGTTGCTCAGGCAACTAATGAAGAGTCTTTGATCTGAAATGTCAACTGTTTCTCTTTCCATAGACTGCCCGAGTTGATGAGCGTTTTCAGTTTTATGCCATCATAAGACTGGCCAATAGGAAGTAAAGATAAGCTTTCCAGTACCTTGGCCTAGCCTCAGTAGAGCTACCAGGTGTCTAGGGTTTCTTCCCAATAATCCAGCCTTGCTGGTGGCCTAAGGGTTGTCTCAGTGATTCGGTCTTCCTTGCATCTGTAACGAGGGAACACAGCTATAAAGGACACGTTTGTCTGTCAGTCTGTGTTTTATAGGCTGACAAAGTTCAAGTGGCCAACCAATATTAGCTAATTTGACCCAGCTATTACCGATGATCCATCCATCCATCTATCTCTACCAACCTACGCACGCCGTAGCGCTGAAATTTTTACATATTCTAACTCACAATTTTCCCGACCATGCCATACTCGGGCTCACTTGAGATTTTGTCCTATATTTCACATTATTTGCGATTAAAGCTTTAAAAATGCCAACTTTAACACGATTTTTACAGTTAAAATCCTTCCTCCCAGCTTCCAACACACTTTGATACAAAGTTGCAAGACAGGAGCACTCTGAACATTTCACCTCAATGAGATATTCCAACAGGAGGGGGAGGGCCAATTGGTATTGCAATTGGAACTGCGAGAGCAGGCAGGGGAAGTGCAATTGGAATTTTTTTTAGTCCAGTGCTGAGGGAGGGAGGCAGGGGAGTGCTGGAATCTTACGTTCGGGAACGGGTTCAGTTGCATTGGGGGAACAGGTGAGTGGTGGAATATTGTGTTTGGGAGCACACTATTGGGGAAGCAATCCCAACAGGTCTGCACTTAGTCTAGTCTATCTATAAAACTCTCATCTTGTTTCTGTATTTGTTTGCCGGTTTATTTGTAGCTATGTTTGCGCAAAAACGGAACACCACAGCGCTACAATTTTTGCCGCACCTTACTCTCCATTGTCCTGTGATGTCAATTAAACACGTGTTGTTCAGATTGATGCCATATTTTACAAGTTATTGACATTTTAAACTTTACAAAAACCATTAAAAAAATTTGCCCTGCCTGTCAGCAGCGTTCCCTCACAATGGGATCCCGAATTTCATTTACATTTTAAAAATTACCTTTTAAAAAAAACACATCACGATTTTCATTGTGGGGAAGTTTAATTGAAAACAAAACATCGCAATTTTCATTGTGGAGGGCTGGGATGGGGGGGGGGGGGTTTCATTTTTAAAAATATTGCGATTTTCAAAATGGGGGGAGGAGGGGTGGGATAGGGGGGAGGTTTCATCATTTTTTTAAAATCGTGATTTTTATTGTGGGGAGTGGGCTAGGGGGAGGTTTCATTTAAAAAACCATTACAATTTTCATTGTGGGGGTTGGGATTGGGGGAGGTGAGGATTGGGGAAGCAGGGGTATAGAGGGAGAGGAGGGGGTAGGGAGGGAGAGGAAAGTGGGGGAGGTGAGAAGGGAGAGTGGGGGAGGAGGAGGGATGGAGGGAGAGGAGGGGGTAGTGGGGGAGGTAGGGAGTGGGGGAGAGAGGGAGAGGACGGCAGTGGGGAGGAGGGGGGATACAGGGAGAGGATGGAGGGAGGTAGGGAGTGGGAGATAGAGGGAGAGGAGGGCAGTGGGGAGGTGAGGAGGAAGAGTGGTGCCGAGTGGGATAGGGGGAGGTGAGGAGTGGGGAGCAGGGGGATAGAGAGAGAGGAGGGGGATAGGGGGATAGGGGGGAGAGGGGTTATGGAGGGAAGGAGGGAGTGACTGAGGGTAGGGGAAAGGAGAGTGAGGGTGAGTGGGAGTGGGGGACGGGAAAGAAGAGGGAGGATGAGGGGGAGGGAGTGCTGGGGATGAGGGGGAATGGGATAGGGGTAGGAAGAGGGGTTGCGAGGTAATGGAGGAGGGAGGGGGTGAGGGCTTGAAGCAGAGGAGGGTTGGTGGAGGGTAGGGAGAGTAAGGCTGTGGAGTCGGTCGGGGTCGTCGGAGGCGGAGCAATTTTGATGCTACTGGAGTCGGAGTCGGTAAAAAAGTCCCGACTCCAACTCCAACATAAATTTCAGAGACTACGTAAATCTCTGCCTTATCCACTGACTTGGCCTCCACCACCGACTGTGGCAAAGAGCTCCACAGATTCACCAGCTTCTGCCGAAAGAAATTCCACTTCATCTCATTCCTAAAGGAACGTCCTTTAATTCTGAGGCTATGACCTCTAGCCCTAGACTCTCCCACAAGTAGGAGCAGAATTAGGCCATTCGGCCCAACAAGTCTACACCGCCATTCAATCATGATGGATCTATCATTCCCTCCTAACCCCATTCTCCTGCCTGCTCTCCATAACCCCTGACACTGTACTAACCAATTTTACTTTTGTACCATCTGCAAACTTGCTAATCATGCCGTGTGTGTTCTCAAGATGAATATATGGCAATAAAGCTAAACTGAACAGAATCAGGCCATGCTGACCATATGCCTCGGTCCACATGACAATGAACTAAACTCTCCCCAGAAAAAGAAATAAGTTCAGCAAGCATTAAGAAATTGCAGCGAAATGTGGACGCAGCCCAGACCATCACACAAATCAACCTCCCTTCCATTGACTCAATTTATACCTCACGCTGCCTCGGCAAGGCCAGCAGCATAATCAAGGATGAGTCTCACCCTGGCCACTCTCTCTTCTCCCCTCTCCCATCAGGCAAAAAGTACAGAACTGTGAAAACGCACACCTCCAGATTCAGCGATAGTTTCTTTCCAGCTGTTATCGGGCAACTGAACCATCTAACCACAACCACAGAGCAGTGCTGAACTACTATCTACCACTTTGGTGACCCTCGGACTATCCTTGATCGGACTTTGCTGGCTTTACCATGCACAAAATGTTTCTGTACACTGTAAATGGCTCGATTGTAATCATGTATTGTCTTTCCGCTGACTGGTTAGCAAGCAACAAAAGCTTTTCACTGTACCTCGGTACACGTGACAATAAGCTAAACTGAACTGAAAATAGACACAAAATGCTGGAGTAACTCAGCGGGACAGCCAGCATCTCTGGAGAGAAAGGAGTCTGAAGAAGTGTCTTGAACCAAAGAGGTCCTTCTGCAGTTGTATAGGGCCCTAGTGAGACCACACCTGGAGTATTTGCAGTTTTGGTCCCCTAATTTGAGGAAGGACATTCTTGCTATTGAGGGAGTGCAGCGTAGGTTTACAAGGTTAATTCCCAGGATGGTGGGACTGTCATATGCTGAGAGAATGGAGCGGCTGGGCTTGTATACTCTGGAACTTAGAAGGATGAGAGGGATTCTTATTGAAACATATAAGATTATTAAGGGTTTGGACATGCTAGAGGCAGGAAACATGTTCCCGATGTTGGGGGAGTCCAGAACCAGGGGCCACAGTATAAGAATAAGGGGTAATCCATTTAGAACGGAGACGAGGAAACACTTTTTCTCACAGAGAGTTATGAGTCTGTGGAATTATGTGCCTCAGAGGGCGGTGGAGGCCGGTTCTCTTTATACTTTCAAGAGAGAGCTAGATAGGCCTCTTAAAGATAGCGGAGTCAGGGGCTATGGGGAGAAGGCAGGAACGAAGTACTGATTGGGGATGATCAGCCATGATCACAATGAATGGCGGTGCTGGCTCGAAGGGCCGACTGGCCTACTCCTGCACCTATTGTCTATTGTCTAAAACGTCACTCATTCCTTCTATCCAGAGATGCTGCCTGTCCCGCTGAGTTACTCCAGCATTTTGTGTCTATCTTCGGTTTAAACCAGCATCTGCAGTTCCTTCCTACACATAAATTGAAACTGAACTGGAAACTTTACAAATCCCAGCTAGTTCAGTAAGGACGTTCGGGTGAAGAAGCCTCCAGCTTTCACCCTTACATAACGCTAAGCCTCAGCAGTGAAATCTGCAGCGTTAGTTAGGGGTGGATCATAAATGCCAATGACACCACCCACAACCCCACAAATTATCACATCTTTAAAATGAGACCAACCTCTGCCAAATATCTGCCATCTAATCTCACACATTGCTATGCTGATAAAACCCTGTTGCTGCAAAGCAGCTACACAGAGCTACTCAAAACATAGAATCATATAATCAGGCTTGGTAAGGCGCAGGTAAAGCTTCATTTGTAGTATTGTGAGCAATTTTGGGCACTATATCTGAGGAAGGATGTGCTGGCTATGGAAAGGGTCCAGAGGAGGTTTACAAGGATGATCCCAGGAATTAGTATGTTGATCTATGATGAGCATTTGTCAGTACTGGGCCTGTACTCGCTGGAGTTTAGAACAATGAGGGGGGACTTCATTGAAACATACAGAATAGTGAAATGCTTGGATAGAGTGGATGTGGAGAGGATGTTTCCACTAGTGGGAGAGTCTAGGACCGGAGGTCATAGCCTCAGAATTAAAGAACGTTCTTTAAGGAAGGAGATGAGGTGGAATTTCTTTAGTCAGAGGGTGGTGAATCTGTGGTATTTATTGCCACAGAAGGCTGTGGAGGCCAAGTCAGTAGTTATTTTTAAGGCAGAGATAGATTCTTGATTAGTATGGGTATCAGGGGTTTTAAGGAGAAGGCAGGAGAATGGGGTTAGGAGGGAGAGATAGATCAGCCATGATTGAATGGCTGAGTAGACTTGATGGGCCGAATGGCCTAATTCTATTCCTATCACTTATGACCTTATGACATATACAGTGCATTCAGAAAGTATTCTGACCCCTTCACCTTTTCCACATTTTGTTACGTTACAGCCTTATTTTAAAATGGATTACATTCATTTTTTTTAATCATCAATCTACACACAATACCACAGAATGATGAAGCGAAAACAGGTATTTCGAAATTTTTGCAAAGTAATTAAAAGGAAATAACTGAAATATCACATTTACATAAGTATTCAGACCCTTTGGTAGGACGCTCAAAATTGAGCTTAGGTTCATCCTGTTTCCATTGATTATCCTTGAGATCTTTTTACAACTTGATTGGAGTCCACCAGTGGTACATTAAATTGATTGGATATGATTTGGAAAGGCCCACACCTGTCTAGCAAAGGTCCCACAGTTGACAATGCATGGCAGAGCAAAAACCAAGCCATGAAGACGAAGAAATTGTCCGTAGACCTCCGAAACAGGATTGTGTCGAGACCCAGATCTGGGGAAGGGTATAAAACAATTTCTGCAGCATTGCAGGTCCAGAAGAGCACAGTGGCCTCCGTCATTCTTAAATGGAAAAACTTTGGAACCTTCATAGAGTTGGCCACCCACCCAAACTGAGCAATCGGGGGAGAAGGACCTTGGTCAGGCAAGGTGACCAAGAACCCGGTCAATCTGACAGTGCTCCAGAGTTCCTCTGTGGAGGATAACCTTCCAGAAGGACAACTATATCTGCAGCACTCCACCAATCAGGCCTTTATGGTAGAGTGGCCAGACGGAAGCCACTCCTCAGTAAAAGGCACATGACAGCCTGCTTGGAGTTTGCCAAAAGGCATGAGAAACAAGATTCTCTGGTCTGATGAAATAAAGATTGAACTCTTTGGCCTGAATGCCAAGCGTCACGTCTGGAGGAAACCAGGCACCGCTCATCACCTGGCCAATACCATACCTACGGTGAAACATGATGGCAGCAGCATCATGCTGTGGTGATGGTTTTCAGCGGCAGTAACTGGGAGACTAGTCAGGATTGAGGGAAAGATGAACGGAGCAAAGTACAGAGAGATCCTTGATGAAAACCTGCTCCAGAGCGTTCTGGACTTCAGACTGGGGCAGAGGTTCACCTTCCAACAGGACAATGACCCTAAGCACACAGCCAAGACAATGCAGGAGTGGCTTTGTGATAAGTCTGTGAATGTCCTTGAGTGGCCCAGTCAGAGCCCGGACTTGAACCCGATAGACATCTCTGGAGAGACCTGAAAATAGCTATGCATCGACGCTCCCCATCCAACCTGACAGAGCTTGAGAGGATCTGCAGAGAAGAATGGGAGAAATTACCCAAATACAGGTGTGCCAAGCTTGTAGCGTCATACCCAAGAAGACTTGAGGCTGTAATCACTGCCAAAGGTGCCTCAACAAAGTACTGAGTAAAGGGTCTAAATACTTATGTAAATGTGATATTTCAGTTATTTCTTTTTAATTACTTTGCAAAAATGTTTAAACACCTGTTTTCACTTTTTTATTATGGGGTATTGTGTGTAGATTGATAATAAAAGAAAATGAATTTAATCCATTTTAGAATAAGGCTGTAACGTAACAAAATGTGGAAATGGTGAATACTTTCTGAATGCACTGTATATTGAAGCATAAGAATATAAATATCATAGTTATTATAGAACAGAATATAGCATTTTGTTGTACAATATAGTCTTTGTTATGGAATAGAATAGAGCAGAGAACGGTCCAGCACAGGAACAGGCTCTTCGGCCCACAATGTCCATGTTGAACTTTATGCAAATAACATCCAATTTTATTCAATGTTTTTTCTTAGTCATAAAGCATGGAACGAGGTCCTTCGGCCCACCTTGCCCACCCTTTCCAGCTTCACAACATCTTTCCTATAATACGGTGACCAAAACTGAACACAATACTCTATACTCAATGCTCTGAAATGTACCAAAAGCCTTCTTGGCCACCCAGTCTACCTGTGACATCACTTTCAAGGAGCTATGTGCCTGCAATTGAATTTTGATTACAAAAATAACCTGTTTTTAAAAACACAGCAGGGTCATCCCACACGCGACTTTTAGGCCAATAAGCGAGTTTGGTATTCTGAAAAACGCAAGGAATCATGGGATTTGTCAAAGGTCATTCACCATAAAGAAAAAGCGAACGAAGTGCTGACTGTATAAACTGGGTAGACAAAAGTGCTGGAGAAACTCAGCGGGTGCAGCAGCATCTATGGAGCGAAGGAAATAGGCAACGTTTCGGGCCAAAACCCTTCTTCAGACAGGGTATAAACTGGGTATAAATTCTTATCTTTAATCACGATTTAGATGTAAAATATATATTTAATCTGAGGAACGGGGGTGCCAGGTAGTGGGAGAACGGGATGTAACAGCGAGATAGAGGGGGCAGAGGCGAGTGGGAGACGAGGGGGGGGGTGGAGACTGGACTGGCCTGGCGGAGGGACATTCTGGACAGCTGCCGAACCGCCACTGGACCGTCCCCGGTCGGTTCCCCCCCCCCTCCCTAGTGTGTCCCATCCCTGCCCAGGGGGCGGCCAGAGACGTCCGGACCGACAGGATACCGGTTGGACAGGCCGAGCTGAGCTGGAGCCAGTGCCTTCCCCCCCCCGCCCCCCCCGTGCCTGCTGCAAGTCCAGGGCCGCCACCATTCCAGGCCTGCGCCCCGGCTGCCAGCCAACCCGGCTGGACAGGCAAAGCTGAGCTGGAGCCAGCGCCAGCCCCCTGCGCCGGCTGCAAGTCCGGGGCCGTCACCGTTCCAGGCCTGCAGCCCAGCTGCCGACCAATCCAGCTGGACAGGCAGAGCCGAGCTGGAGCCAGCGCCTCCCCCACCCGTGCCGGCTGCAAGTCCGTGGTCGCCACCGCCCCGCCAGCCCAGGGCCACCCCGGATAGGGACAGGACACCCGGGAGGGGACGGGGACGGCCCAGCAGCAACTCAACAGCACCCGCAGTGCTGGAGGCCCGACCCCAACCGCGGACGAGCACGATCTCGCACTCACCAAAGCATAAAACAATAAAAACGACAAAATAAACTTACCTTTTAACAAAGGAACAATAAATACAACTAATTCAGAGTTTGAAAGCAGTATTTTCTTACCTGGAAGAATCAAAGCTGGAAAATACGGATGAAATTAAGGCCTATATGTTCAGCTCAACTGCTTCAAGCAATGTTTATGCAGTGACCTTTGAACTGGGCATGCGCAGTCGGAATACCGAACTCACTTATTATCCACAATAATAGGTGGAGTGGGCAAGAGACTGTGCATCTACCCGATCTATACCTCTCATGATTTTACTCATCACCCCTCATCCTCCTGCGCTCCAAGAAATAGAGTCCTAGACTACACAACCTCTCCCTATACTTCTGACCCTCTAGTCCTGGCAATATCCTCGTAAATCTTCTCTGTGCCCTTCCCAGCTTGACGACATCTTTTCCTCTAACATAGTGACAAAAATTGAATACAAAACTCCAAATGTGGCCTCACCAACGTCTTATACAACTGCAACATGTTAGTCTTGACTGTTAAAGACCAATGTGCCAAAATACTTTTTGACCACCTTATCTACCAGTGATGCCACTTTCAATGACTATGTTCCTGTACTCCTTGATCTCTCTGCTCTACAATACTACCCAGAGGCCTACCATTCACTGTGTAGGTCCTGCCCATGTTAAACTTCCCAAAATGCAACATCTCACATTTCTCTGTATTAAATTCCATTAACCATTCCTCAGCCCACCTGGCCAATTGTTCCAGATCATGCTGCAATTTTCACAATCATCTTCACTATCTGCAAAACTACCCACATTTGTATCATCAGCAAACTGCTAATCTTGCCCTGCATGTTCTTATCCAAATCATTGATGTAGATGACAAATAGTAACGGGCCCAGCACCAAGCCCTGAGGCACACCACTAGTAACAGGCCTCTAGTCCGAGTAACAAACCTTCCACCATCACCCTCTGCTTCCCTCCTTGAAGCCAATTTTCTATCCATTCAGCAATCTTTCCTTGGATGTCATATGTACCGACAATGGAACAATTACATTTTTACAGTGCAGATTTACAGGCCTATTAACCCAACTTACATAGATACCATGCATTAAACAAAAAATCAATAAATTAATAACACCAATACTATTGCATAAAAGCCCTACAAGTGCATAAAATGTTGAGGAGAATAGATAGAGTGAATAGTGTAGGTGGGCATAGAAACATAGAAAATAGGTGCAGGAGGAGGCCATTTGGCAATTCGAGCCAGCACCACCATTCATTGTGATCATGGCTGATCATCCACAATCAGTAACCCGTGCCTGCCTTCTCCCCATACCCCTTGATTCCACTAACCCCAAGAACTCTATCTAACTCTCTTTCAAATTCATCCAGTGAATTGGCCTCCACTGCCTTCTGTGGCAGAGAATTCCACAAATTCACAACTCCCTGGGTGAAAAAAATGTTTTCTCTTCTCAGTTTTAAATGGCCTCCCCTTTATTCTTAGACTGTGGCCCTGGTTCTGGACTCCCCCAACATTGGGAACATTTTTCCTGGATCTAGCTTGTCCAGTCCTTTTTATAATTTTTATGTGTTTCTATAAGATCCCCTCAAATCCTAAATTCTAGTGAGTACAAGCACAGTCTTTCCAATCTTTCCTCATATGATAGTCCCGCCTCCCAGGGATTAACCTCGTGAACCTACGCTGCACTGCCTCAATAGAAAGGATGTCCTTCCTCAAATTAGGAGAACAAAACTGCACACAATACTCCAGATGTGGTTTCACCAGGGCATTGTACAACTGCAGAAGGACCTCTTTACTCCTATACTCAAATCTTCTCGTTATGAAGGCCAACATGCCATTAGCTTTCTTCACTGCCTGCTGTACCTGCATATTTACTTTCAGTGACTGGTGTGCGAGGACACCCAGGTCTCGTTGCACTTCCCTTTTTCCTAATCTGACACCATTGAGATAATAATCTGCCTCCTTGTTCTTGCCGCCAAAGTGGATAACCTCACATTTATCTACATTATACTGCATCTGCCATGCATCTGCCCACACACTCAACCTGTCCAAGTCACCCTGCAACCACCTAGCATCCTCTTCACAGTTCACACTGCCACCCAGCTTTGTGTCATCTGCAAATTTGCTAGTGTTACTTTTAATTCCATCATCTAAATCATTAATATATATTGTAAATAGTTCGGCCCAGATGACACCGAGCATTGCAGCATTCCACTCGCCACTGCCTGCCATTCGGACAGGGACCTGTTTATTCCTACTCTTTGTTTCCTGTCTGCCAACCAATTCTCTAATCCATTTTTTTTCAAGAATAAACCATAAAGAAGCCACAAAAGCATAGCTACAGCCATTAGACTCAAATCTTTAAGGACAGCCTGAGGTAGCCCGATGATTCATGTGGTTCTTATGAAATGCCATCTTGTGTAATGTCATCATAGCATATTTAGATATGTTATGATGACCTGTGTTTGAGTACAAGAAGCTTACTAATGCAAGATATAAGTATGCTGTTCGCTTCATCTTTAAAAATGAGCAAGCTATGAGGGCTGATTCCATGGTTAAGAAGCTGCTAAGTAACAATGCTACTGATTTTTGGAAAGAAGGGAGAGCACTTAACAGTTGCAAAACATCTCTACCATGCACTGTAGATGGAATCTCCAAAACAGCTAATA
>JAXLNO010000581.1:0-2500 GCA_038087875.1 Malacoraja senta
TCTGCAGTTCATTCCCACACACGAAATCCAGACGGTGCCAGGAATGCAAACTATTATCCCCATGTATGGATGGTGTGGGATATATGTACCAAAGCACAGAGACAGGGGGGGGGGGGTAGTTAGTCGGGTTAGTTTAGACATACAGCGGCTAATCTCAGCAGACTCAAGATGGTGCAGGTGAAGTAACAACACACACACACACTCGCCGGTAGATCCGCGGCCACTGGTTCAGGAGATCGATCCAATTATTGACCAAAATGCTGTGGGTGGAATCCGACTGTGACAGACAGACTCCACAGTGAGACACAGTGTCCACAGGAGCGGGTGTGCACTCTGATCAATAACTCAGTCACAGTGAACTTCACAACATGAACCCCTCTCTCCCAGTCACACCGTCCCGGAGAGCTGCCTGCCTGCCTGCCTGTCCCGAGCACTGGGACAACACTGAAGGCAAGAACAACATTCTAGTGGCTCCCGGCCGGCAGCAGTGAGAGAAAAAGGGGCTTAGTTTCAGCTGTCTGAAAATAAGAAATATCACAGCATTAATTCACAAATATTTCACTGAGAGGATTGATATTCTTCACATATTCTTGTACAACGATCATCAGTTGGGAACTTGTAACATGATGAGAATCAGGTCAACACCAGTTAACACACGGATGGAATTATACAACTTGAATTGTTCTGCTCACTTACCAGGGACACCAATGGCAGCAATGATCACGTACAGGATTCCCTGCACGGCGTAATATTCATAAAGATGCCCCATTTTCTGTGCCCAGCGACGTGTCCCCGTGAGCTACCGGTAATGTCTCGGAATGAAATGCTGGGACACAACATTCCTGGGGATTTTATACCATTTTCCGTCTCCACCGGGACAGTGAAGTTTCAACAGAGTTTTAAAAATAGAGATTTTGAAATGATTCACAAACAGATGACATCAGCCGAGTGAAATCCCTGCTGAGACAGGTTGTGATTTATTCAGGGAATTGATTGAGAAACTCCAAAGACTGGGAATTGTGGCGATAGATACTGAGGGATGGAAATTGGGAGAGGCGGCATTGTTCCAGCAAAGGGGATATTGTTTCAAACTCCATCAGATCCAACTCTCCACCTCATGTTGTTTGTCTGATTTCCTTCAATCCGTTTCACTCAGCAAGGCAATGCCAAATTCCAGGGACCCTCTCAGGGCTTCTGGTGCCCAATTTGAAGGTGGACTGGACTGGGCGACCTTTGTCCACAGGTTGAGGAATTAGTTCAACACATCACCTCGGACTAAAATGCCCCCCCATCCCTCCACTCTGCTTCACCACTCAATATGATCGCGGCTTGACTGACTGTGACCTCAACCCCACACTCCCGCTGACTGACCCCGGTAACCATTCACTCCCTGCTTGCCTGGAATAGATCTGACTATACCATGGGACAATAACATTCTCTGCCTTCCTTCATCACCTCTGAGGGGGAACGACCCAAAGGCTCACGACACTCAGAGAACTGAAACATTGCCGCCTCAGAATTGTCCTAAACCTAAATAAAACGGCCAATGATGCAGCACCTCTCCCTCCTCTCTTTCTCTCTCCCTCCATCCTCACTGCTGTCACTCTCTCTGAACTGTTACTCTATTTCCTACGCTCTCTATTCCCCCTCTCTGGGCTGCCCTCTCTCCGTCCACTGATGGAGTGACACACAGTGGGATAGTACTGATGGAGGGATAACAATGGGGCAGATCTGACGCAGTGACAAACTGTGGTGGTACTGATGGAGGGGACACACTGCGGTGGTGGTACTGATGGAGGGACACACTGTGGTGGTGGTACTGATGGAGGGGACACACTGTGGTGGTGGTACTGATGGAGGGATACACTGTGGTGGTGGTACTGATGGAGGGGACACACTGCGGTGGTGGTACTGATGGAGGGATACACTGTGGTGGTGGTACTGATGGAGGGGACACACTGCGGTGGTACTGATGGAGGGACACACTGTGGTGGTGGTACTGATGGAGGGACACACTGTGGTGGTGGTACTGATGGAGGGGACACACTGTGGTGGTACTGATGGAGGGGACACACTGTGGTGGTACTGATGGAGGGACACACTGTGGTGGTGGTACTGATGGAGGGACACACTGTGGTGGTACTGATGGAGGGACACACTGTGGAGGTACTGATGGAGGGACACACTGTGGAGGTACTGATGGAGGGACACACTGTGGTGGTACTGATGGAGGGACACACTGTGGTGGTACTGATGGAGGGACACACTGTGGTGGTACTGATGGAGGGACACACTGTGGAGTATTACTGATAGCGTGACACACTGTGGATTAGTAATCTGGGGCAGTACTTATAGTGACAGATTTTCATATCGTTTCGAGGATTCTTTCCTTTAGTCACTCTGATTGAAGACACGGGTTCAGGAGATAATCGAAACGCATTCACGAGCTCTCCCCGAGACATTCAATGCCGTCGAAAGGGAAATCTTCCAAACACAGTCT
>JAXLNO010000581.1:7500-40000 GCA_038087875.1 Malacoraja senta
TCAATTAGCGGCACAGTCAAGAGGCACACTTTTCAATTAGCGACACCGTCAAAAGGCACTCTTTTCAATTAGCGGCACAGTCAAAAGGCACACTTTTAAATTAGCGGCACATTCAAAAGGCACGTAAAAACATTTATTCCTTCCAAACACAGTTCCAAATAAACCACATAAAAGCACATAAAACCACACTCACAGTTTAGGGGACATGTGTTCAGTGATCAGTTTATTCACTGCTCAGACTGAGAGTCGTGAACTCTCCCTCCCCCATCTTGCAGTGACTGTGGCAAGTCCACACTTCCGGGCTTATAGTCCCCCCCTTCCCACCGGATGGGGCGTGTCCTCCATGGCATGATTGACAGGAGAGAGAATTTCAACATTATTTAAACATTTATAAGTCTTATATTTTTCATCTATGGCCCTGACAGCTGGAGGGGGACTGAGTAATATGGCCAAAAATCGAAGCCGTGAGTGGAAGTGATTTTTCTAAAACCAATATACAGTGCAAACAGGAAGTGGTCAAGATTTGACTTTGAATCACTTGCCTATGCATTTTCAAAGCAACCGCACTTGCCTTTGCATTTTCAAAGCAACCACACTTGCCTTTGCATTTTCAAACCAAACGCACTTGCCTTTACATTTTAAAAGCAACCTCACTTGCCTTTGCATTTTCAAAGCAAACCACCTTTTGCATTTTCAAAGCAAACCACGTTTTGCATTTTCAAAGCAAACCACCTTTTGTATTTTTAAAACAAACCACCCTCTGCATTTTCAAAACAAACCACCTTTTGCATTTTCCAAGCAAACCTTTATGTATTTTCAAAGCAAACCATCTTTTGCATTTTCAAAGCAAACCACCTTTTGCATTTTCAAAGCAAACCATCTTTTCAAAGCAAACCACCTTTTGCATTTTCAAAGCAAACCACCTTTTAAATTTTCAAAGCAAACCACCTTTTGCATTTTCAAAGCAAACCATCTTTTGCATTTTCAAAACAAACCACCTTCTGCATTTTCAAAACGAACCACCTTCTGCATTTTCAAAACAAACCACCTTTTGCATTTCCAAAGCAAAACATTTTTCGCATTTTCAAAGCAAACCACCTTTTGCATTTTCAAAGCAAACCACCTTTTGCATTTTCAAAGCAAACCACCTTTTGCATTTTCAAAGCAAACCACCTTTTGCATTTTCAAAACAAACCACCTTTTGCATTTTCAAAACAAACAACCTTTTGCATTTTCAAAGCAAACCACCCTTTCAAAGCAAACCACCTTTTGCATTTTCAAAGCAAACCACCTTTTGCATTTTCAAAGCAAACCACCTTTTGCATTTGCAAAGCAAACTATCTTTTGCATTTTCAAAGCAAACCACCTTTTGCATTTTCAAAACAAACCACCTTCTGCATTTTCAAAACAAACCACCTTTTGCATTTTCAAAGCAAACCTTTATGTATTTTCAAAGCAAACCATCTTTTGCATTTTCAAAGCAAACCACCTTATGCATTTTCAAAGCAAACCACCTATTCAAAGCAAACCACCTTTTGCATTTTCAATGCAAACCACCTTTTGCATTTTCAAAGCAAACCACCTTTTGCATTTTCAAAGCAATCCACCTTTTGCATTTTCAAAGCAAACCACCTTTTGCAATTTCAATGCAAACCAGCAAACCACCTTTTGCATTTTCAAAGCAAACCAGTTTTAGCATTTTCAAAGCAAACCACCTTTTGCATTTTACAAGCAAACCGCATTTTTTGCATTTTCAAAGCAAACCCCCTTTAACATTTTCAAAGCAAACTACCTTTTGCACTTTCAAAGCAAACGACCTTTTGCACTTTCAAAGTAAATCTCCTTTTGCATTTTCAAAGCCCACCACCTTTTGCATTTTCAAAGTAAACCACCTTTTGCATTTTCAATGCAAACCAGCAAACCACCTTTTGCATTTTCAAAGCAAACCACTTTTTGCATTTTCAAAGCAAATCACATTTAGCATTTTCAAAGCAAATCACCTTTTGCATTTTCAAAGCAAACCACCTTTTGCATTTTCAAACTAAAACACTTTTTGCATTATCAATGCAAACAGCAAACCACCTTTTGCATTTTCAAAGCAAACCACTTTTTGCATTTTCAAAGCAAACCACATTTTGAATTTTCAAAGCAAACCACCTTTTGCATTTCAAAGCAAACCACGTTTTGCATTTTCAAAGCAAACCACTTTGTGCAATTTCAAAGCAAACAACGTTATGCATTTTCAATGCAAACCACCTAATGCATTTTCAAAGCAAACCACCTATTCTAAGCAAACCACCTTTTGCATTTTCATGGCAAACCACCTTTTGCATTTTCAAAGCAAATCACCTTTTGCCTTTTCAAAGCAAACCACTTTTTGCAATTTCAAAGCGAACCACCTTTTGCATTTTCAAAGCAAACCACCTTATGCATTTTCAAAGCAAACCACCTTTTCAAAGCGAACCACCTTTTGCATTTTCAAAGCAAACCACCTTTCGCATTTTCAAAGCAAACCACCTTTTGCATTTTCAAAGCAAACCACCTTTTGCAATTTCAAAGCAAAGCACCTTTTGCATTTTCAAAGCAAACCACTTATAGCATTTTCAAATCAAACCACATTTAACATTTTCAAAGCAAACTACCTTTTGCATTTTCAAAGCAAACCACCTTTTGCATTTTCAAAACAAACCACCTTTTGCATTTTTAAAGCAATTTTTTTCGCATTTTCAAAGCAAACCACCTTTTGCATTTTCAAAGCAAAGCACCTTTTGCATTTCCAAAGCAAACCACTTATAGCATTTTGAAAGCAAACCACCTTATGCATTTTCAAACCAAACCACTTTTTTGCATTTTCAAATCAAACCACATTTAACATTTTCAAAGCAAACTACCTTTTGCACTTTCAAAGCAAACCATCTTTTGCATTTTCAAAGCAAACCATCTTTTGCATTTTCAAAGCAAACCACCATTTGCATATTAAAAGCAAGACACTTTTTGCATTTTCAAATCAAACCACGTTTTGTATTTTCAAAGCAAACCACATTTTGCATTTTCAAAGCAAACCACTTTTTTGCAATTTCAAAGCAAACCATCTTTTGCATTTTCAAAGCAAACCATCTACTGCATTTTTAAAGCAAACCTTTTTGCATTTTCAAAGTATACCATCTTTTGCATTTTCAAAGCAAACCACCTTTTGCATTTCAATTAAAAAGCAGCGTTGGCAAATCAGCAAACCACCTTTTGCATTTTCAAAGTAAACGACAGTTTGCATTTTCAAAGCAAACTACCTTTTGCATTTTCAAAGCAAACCACTTTTTGGCATTTTTATACCAAACCACCTTTTGCATTTTCAAAGCAAATCACCTTTTACATTTTCAATGAAAACCAACATTTGCATTTTCAAAGCAAACCACGTTTTGCAGTTTCAAAGCAAACCACTTTTTGCAATTTCAAAGCAAACAACGTTATGCATTTTCAATGCAAACCACCTTATGCATTTTCAAAGCAAACCACCTATTCTAAGCAAACCACCTTTTGCATTTTCATGGCAAACCACCTTTTGCATTTTCAAAACAAATCACCTTTTGCATTTTCAAAGCAAATCACATTTTGTATTTTCAAAGCAAACCACCTTTTGCATTTTTATAGCAAACCACCTTTTGCATTATAAAGCAAACCACCTTTTGCATTTTCAAAGCAAACCACTTTTTGCAATTTCAAAGCGACACAACCTTTTATATTTTCAAAGCAAACCACCTTATGCATTTTCAAAGCAAACCACCTTTTCAAAGCGAACCACCATTTGCATTTTCAAAGCAAACCATCTTTTGCATTTTCAAAGCAAACCTTTTGCATTTTCAGCTAACCATCTTTTGCATTTTCAAAGCAAACCACCTTATGCATTTTCAAAGCAAACCACCTTTTCAAAGCAAACCACCTTTTGCATTTTCAAAGCAAACCACCTATTGCATTTTCAAAACAAACCACCTTTTGCATTTTCAAAACAAACCATCTTTTGCATTTTCAAAGCAAACCACCTTTTGCATTTTCAAAGCAATTTTTTTTCGCATTTTCAAAGCAAACCACCTTTTGCATTTTCAAAGCAAACCACCTTTTGCAATTTCAAAGCAAAGCACCTTTTGCATTTTCAAAGCAAACCACATAGCATTTCAAAGCAAACCACCTTTTGCATTTTCAAACCAAACCACTTTTTTGCATTTTCAAAGCAAACCACATTTAACATTTTCAAAGCAAACTACCTTTTGCACTTTCAAAGCAAACGACCTTTTGCATTTTCAAAGCAAATCAGCTTTTGCATTTTCAAAGCCCACCACCTTTTGCATTTTCAAAGTAAACCAACTTTTGCATTTTCAATGCAAACCAGCAAACCACCTTTTGCATTTTCAAAGCAAACCACTTTTTGCATTTTCAAAGCAAACCACATTTAGCATTTTCAAAGCAAATCACCTTTTGCATTTTCAAAGCAAACCACCTTTTGCATTTTCAAAGCAAACCAACATTTCCATTTAAAAAAACAAACCACCTTTTGCATTTTAAAACCAAAACACCTTTTGCATTTTAAAAGCAAACCATCTTTTGCATATTAAAAGCAAGCCACCTTTTGCATTTTCAAAGCAAACCACCTTTTGTATTTTCAAATCAAACCACCTTTTGTATTTTCAAATCAAACCACCTTGTGTATTTTCAAAGCAAACCACCTTTTTCATTTTCAATGCAAACCAGCAAACCAACTTTTCCATTTTCATAGCAAACCTTTTGCATTTTCAAACCAAAGGACCTTTTGCATTTTCAAAGAAAACCACATTTTGCACTTTGAAAGCAAACCTCCTTTTGGCTTTTTTATAGCAAACCACCTTTTGCCTTTTCAAAGCAAACCATCTTTTGCATTTTCAAATCAAACCTTTTGCATTTTCAAAGCAAACCACCTTTTCAAAGCAAAACACCTTTTACATTTTCAAAGCAAACCACCTTTTGCATTTTCAAAACAACCACCTTTTGCATTTTCAAAACAAACCATCTTTTGCATTTTCAAAACAAACCACCTTTTGCATTTTCAAAGCAATTTTTTTCGCATTTTCAAAGCAAACCACCTTTTGCATCTTTTGCATTTTCAAAGCAAACCACCTTTTCAAAGCAAAACACCTTTTGCATTTTCAAAGCAATTTTTTTTCGCATTTTCAAAGCAAACCACTTTTGCATCTTTTGCATTTTCAAAGCAAACCACCTTTTCAAAGCAAAACACCTTTTGCATTTTCAAAGCAAACCACCTTTTGCATTTTCAAAACAAACCACCTTTTGCATTTTCAAAACAAACCATCTTTTGCATTTTCAAAGCAAACCACCTTTTGCATTTTCAAAGCAATTTTTTTTCGCATTTTCAAAGCAAACCACATTTTGCATTTTCAAAGCAAACCACTTTTTGCAATTTCAAAGCAAAGCACCTTTTGCATTTTCAAAGCAAACCACTTATAGCATTTTCAAAGCAAACCACCTTTTGCATTTTCAAACCAAACCACTTTTTTGCATTTTCAAAGCAAACCACATTTAACATTTTCAAAGCAAACTACCTTTTGCACTTTCAAAGCAAACGACCTTTTGCATTTTCAAAGCAAATCAGCTTTTGCATTTTCAAAGCCCACCATCTTTTGCATTTTCAAAGTAAACCACCTTTTGCATTTTAAATGCAAACCAGCAAACCACCTTTTGCATTTTCAAAGCAAACCACTTTTTGCATTTTCAAAGCAAACCACATTTAGCATTTTCAAAGCAAATCATCTTTTGCATTTTCAAAGCAAACCACCTTTTGCATTTTCAAAGCAAACCAACATTTCCATTTTAAAACCAAACCACCTTTTGCATTTTAAAACCAAAACACCTTTTGCATTTTAAAAGCAAACCATCTTTTGCATATTAAAAGCAAGCCACCTTTTGCATTTTCAAAGCAAACCACCTTGTGTATTTTCAAAGCAAACCACCTTTTCATTTTCAATTCAAACCAGCAAACCAACTTTTGCATTTTCATAGTAAACCTTTTGCATTTTCAAAGCAAAGGACCTTTTGCATTTTCAAAGAAAACCACATTTTGCATTTTGAAAGCAAACCTCCTTTTGGCATTTTTATAGCAAACCACCTTTTGCCTTTTCAAAGCAAACCACCATTTGCATTTTCAAAGCTAACCACTTTTTGCAATTTCCAAGCAAACCAACGTTTGCATTTTCAATGCAACCCACCTTTTTCATTTTAAAAGCAAACCACCTTTTGCATTTTTAAAGCAAACCACCATTTGCATTTTCATAGCAAACCACCATTTGCCCTTCAAAGCAAACGATTATTTGCATTTTCAAAGCAAACCTTTTGCATTATCAAAGTAAACCCTTTGCATTTTCAAAGCAAACCTTTAGCATTTTCAAAGCAAACCAGCTTTTTCATATTCAAAGCAAACCACCTTTTGCATTTTCAAAGCAAACCACCTTTTGCATTTTCAAAGCAAACCACCGTTTGCATTTTCAAAGCAAACCACCTTTTGCATTTTCAAAGCAAACCACTTTTTTGCATTTTTATACCAAACCACCATTTGCATTTTCAATCCACCTTTTCCATTTTCAAAGTAAACCATCTACTGCTTTTTTAAAGCAAACCTTTTTGCATTTTCAAAGCATACCATCTTTTGCATTTTCAAAGCAAACCACCTTTTGCATTTCCATTAAAAAGCAGCTTTTGCATTTTCAATGCAAATCAGCAAACCACCTTTTGCAATTTCAAATCAAACAACGTTTTGTATTTTCAAAGCAAACCACCTTTTGCATTTTCAAAGCAAACCAATTTTTTGCAATTTCAAAGCAAACCATCTTTTGCATTTTCAAAGCAAACCACGTTTTCCATTTTCAAAGCAAACCATCTACTGCATTTTTAAAGCAAACATTTTTGCATTTTCAAAGGAAACCACCTTTTGCATTTTCAATCCACCTTTTCCATTTTAAGAAGCAAATCATCTACTGTTTTTTTAAAGCAAACCTTTTAGCATTTTCAAAGCATACCATCTTTTGCATTTTCAAAGCAAACCACCTTTTACATTTTCAAAGCAAACTACTTTTTGGCATTTTTATACCAAACCACCTTTTGCATTTTCAAAGCAAACCACCTTTTACATTTTCATTGAAAACCAACATTTGCATTTTCAAAGCAAACCACCTTTTGCACTTTAAAAGCAAACCACCTTTTGCATTTTCAAAGCAAACCACCATTTGCATATTAAGACAAAGCCACTTTTTGCATTTTCAAATCAAACCACGTATTGTATTTTCAAAGCAAACCACCTTTTGCATTTTCAAAGCAAACCACTTTTTGCAAATTCAAAGGAAACAATCTTTTGCATTTTCAAAGCAAACGACCTTTCGCATATTAATAGCAAACGACCGTTTGCATTTATAGAACAAACGACCATTTGCATTTTCAAAGCAAACCTCCTTTTGCATTTTCAAAGCAAACCACCTTTTGCAATTTCAAAGCAAACCACCTTTTGCATTTTCGAAGCAAACCACCTTTAACATTTTCAAACCAGACCACCTTTTTTTGCATGTTCAAAGAAAACCACACATTTGCAATTTCAAATTAAACCACCTTTTGCATTTTCAAAGCAAACCACCTTTTCCATTTTCAAAGCAAACCATCTACAGCATTTTTAAAGCAAACATTTTTGCATTTTCAAAGGAAACCACCTTTTGCAATTTCAATCCACCTTTTCCATTTTCAAAGCAAACCATCTACTGCTTTTTTAAAGCAAACCTTTTGCATTTCCATTAAAAAGCAGAATTTGCACTTACAATGCAAATCAGGAAACCACCTTTTGCATTTTCAAAGCAAACGACCGTTTGCATTTTCAAAGCAAACTACCTTTTGCATTTTCAAAGCAAACCACTTTTTGGCATTTTTATACCAAAGCACCTTTTGCATTTTCAAACCAAACCACCTGTTACATTTTCAATGAAAACCAACATTTGCATTTTCAAAGCAAACCACCTTTTGCATTTTAAAAGCAAACCACCTTTTGAATTTTCAAAGCAAACAACCATTTGCATATTAAAAGCAAGCCACTTTTTGCATTTTCAAATCAAACAACGTTTTGTATTTTCAAAGCAAAACACCTTTTGCATTTTCAAAGCAAACCACTTTTTTGCAATTTCAAAGCAAACCATCTTTTGCATTTTCAAACCAAACCACCTTTTCCATTTTCAAAGCAAACCATCTACTGCATTTTTAAAGCAAACCTTTTTGCATTTTCAAAGCAAACCACCTTTTGCATTTTCAAAGGAAACCACCTTTTGCAATTTCAATCCACCTTTTCCATTTTCAAAGCAAACCATCTACTGCTTTTTTAAAGCAAACCTTTTTGCATTTTCAAAGCATACCATCTTTTGCATTTTCAAAGCAAACCACCTTTTGCATTTCCATTAAAAAACACCTTTTGCATTTCCAATGCAAACCAGCAAACCACCTTTTGCATTTTAAAAGCAAACGACCGTTTGCATTTTCAAAGCTAACCACCTTTTGCATTTTCAAAGCAAACCACCATTTGCATTTTATACCAAACCACCTTTTGCATTTTCAAAGCAAACCACCCTTTACATTTTCAATGAAAACCAACATTTGCATTTTCAAAGCAAACCACCTTTTGCATTTTCAAAACAAACCACCTTTTGCATTTTCAAAGTAAACCACCATTTGCATATTAAAAGAAAGCCACTTTTTGCATTTTCAAATCAAACAACGTTTTGCATTTTCAAATCAAACCACCTTTTGCATTTTCAAAGCAAACCACTTTTTTTTGCAATTTCAAAGCAAACCATCTTTTGCATTTTCTAAGCAAACCACCTTTTCTATTTTCAAAGCAAACCATCTACTGCATTTTTAAAGCAAACCTCATTTTGCATTTTCAAAGCAAACCACCTGTTGCATTTTCAAAGCAAACTACCTTTTGCATTTTCAAAGCAAACCACCTTTAGCATTTTCAAAGCAGACCACCTTTTTGCATGTTCAAAGCAAACCACACATTTGCAATTTCAAATCAAACCACCTTTTGCATTTTCAAAGAAAACCACCTTTTCCATTTTCAAAGCAAACCATCTACTGCTTTTTTAAAGCAAACCTTTTTGCATTTTCAAAGCATACCATCTTTTGCATTTTCAAAGCAAACCACATTTTGCATTTCCATTAAAACGCAGCTTTTGCATTTTCAATGCAAACCAGCAAACCACCTTTTGCATTTTCAAAGCAAACGACCGTTTGCATTTTCAAAGCAAACCACCTTTTACATTTTCATTGAAAACCAACATTTGCATTTTCAAACCAAACCACCTTTTGCATTTTAAAAGCAAACCACTTTTTGCATTTTCAAAGCAAACCACCATTTGCATATTAAAACAAAGCCACTTTTTGCATTTTCAAATCAAACCACGTTTTGTATTTTCAAAGCAAACCACTTTTGCATTTTCAAAGCAAACCACTTTTTTTGCAATTTCAAATCAAACAATCTTTTGCATTTTCAAAGCAAACGACCTTTTGCATATTAAAAGCAAACGACCTTTTGCATTTTCAGAGCAAACGACCTTTTGTATTTTCAAAGCAAACCTCCTTTTGCATTTTCAAAGGAAACCACCTTTTGCATTTTCAAACCACCTTTTCCATTTTCAAAGCAAACCATCTACTGCTTTTTTAAAGCAAACCTTTTTGAATTTTCAAAGCAAACCACCTTTTGCATTTTCAAAGTAAACCACCTTTTGCATTTTCAAAGAAAACTACCTTTATCATTTTCAAAGCACACCACCTTTTGCATTTTCAAAGCAAAACACCTTTTCCATTTTCAAAGCAAACCACCGTTTGCATTTTCAAAGCAAACCACCTGTTGCATTTCCATTAAAACGCAGCTTTTGCATTTTCAATGCAAACCAGCAAACCACCTTTTGCATTTTCAAAGCAAACGACCGTTTGCATTTTCAAAGCAAACCACCTTTTACATTTTCAAAGCAAACCACATTTTGGCATTTTTATACCAAACCACCTTTTGCATTTTCAAAGCAAACCACCTTTTACATTTTCATTGAAAACCAACATTTGCATTTTCAAACCAAACCACCTTTTGCATTTTAAAAGCAAACCACTTTTTGCATTTTCAAAGCAAACCACCATTTGCATATTAAAACAAAGCCACTTTTTGCATTTTCAAATCAAACCACGTTTTGTATTTTCAAAGAAAACCACTTTTGCATTTTCAAAGCAAACCACTTTTTTGCAATTTCAAATCAAACAATCTTTTGCATTTTCAAAGCAAACGACCTTTTGCATATTAAAAGCAAACGACCTTTTGCATTTTCAGAGCAAACGACCTTTTGTATTTTCAAAGCAAACCTCCTTTTGCATTTTCAAAGGAAACCACCTTTTGCATTTTCAAACCACCTTTTCCATTTTCAAAGCAAACCATCTACTGCTTTTTTAAAGCAAACATTTTTGAATTTTCAAAGCAAACCACCTTTTGCATTTTCAAAGGAAACCACCTTTTGCATTTTCAAAGAAAACCACCTTTTCCATTTTCAATGCAAACCATCTATTGCATTTTTAAAGCAAACCTTTTTGCATTTTCAAAGGAAACCACATTTTGCATTTTCAATCCACCTTTTCCATTTTCAAAGCAAACCATCTACTGCTTTTTTAAAGCAAACCTTTTTGCATTTTCAAAGCATACCATCTACTGCATTTTTAAAGCAAACCACCTTTTGCATTTTCAAAGCAAACCACCTTTTACATTTCCATTAAAAAGCAGCTTTTGCATTTTCAATGCAAACCAGCAAACCACCTTTTGCATTTTCAAAGCAAACCACCTTTTGCAATTTCAAAGCAAACCACTTTTTGGCATTTTTATACCAAACCACCTTTTGCATTTCAAATCAAACCACCTTTTGCATTTTAAAAGTAAACCACCTTTAGCATTTTCAAAGCAAACCACCATTTGCATATTAAAACAAAGCCACTTTTTGCATTTTCAAATTAAACCACGTTTTGTATTTTCAAAGCAAACCACCTTTTGCATTTTCAAAGCAAACCACTTTTTTTGCAATTTCAAACCAAACAATCTTTTGCATTTTCAAAGCAAACGACCTTCTGCATATTAAAAGCAAACGACCTTTTGCATTTTCAGGGCAAACGACCTTTTGCATTTTCAAAGCAAACCTCCTTTTGCATTTTCAAAGCAAACCACCTTTTGCATTTTCAAAGCAAACCACCTTTTGCATTTTCAAAGCAAACCACCTTTAGCATTTTCAAAGCAGACCACCTTTTTTTGCATGTTCAAAGCAAACCACACATTTGCAATTTCAAATCAAACCACCTTTTGCATTTTCAAAGCAAACCACCTTTTCCATTTTCAAAGCAAACCATCTAATGAATTTTTAAAGCAAACCTTTTTGCATTTTCAAAGGAAAGCACCTTTTGCAATTTCAATCCACCTTTTCCATTTTCAAAGCAAACCATCTACTGCTTTTTAAAAGCAAACCTTTTTGCATTTTCAAAGCATACCATCTTTTGCATTTTCAAAGCAAACCACCTTTTGCATTTTCAAAGCAAACCACCATTTGCATATTAAAAGAAAGCCACTTTTTGCATTTTCAAATCAAACAACGTTTTGTATTTTCAAATCAAACCACCTTTTGCATTTTCAAAGCAAACCACTTTTTTTTGCAATTTCAAAGCAAACCATCTTTTGCATTTTCAAAGCAAACCACCTTTTCTATTTTCAAAGCAAACCATCTACTGCGTTTTTAAAGCAAACCTCATTTTGCATTTTCAAAGCAAACCACCTTTTGCATTTTCAAAACAAACCACCTTTTGCATTTTCAAAGCAAACCACCTTTAGCATTTTCAAAGCAGACCACCTTTTTGCATGTTCAAAGCAAACCACACATTTGCAATTTCAAAGCAAACCACCTTTTGCATTTTCAAAGAAAACCACCTTTTCCATTTTCAAAGCAAACCATCTATTGCATTTTTAAAGCAAACCTTTTTGCATTTTCAAAGGAAACCACATTTTGCATTTTCAATCCACCTTTTCCATTTTCAAAGCAAACCATCTACTGCTTTTTTAAAGCAAACCTTTTTGCATTTTCAAAGCATACCATCTTTTGCATTTTCAAAGCAAACCACATTTTGCATTTCCATTAAAACGCAGCTTTTGCATTTTCAATGCAAACCAGCAAACCACCTTTTGCATTTTCAAAGCAAACGACCGTTTGCATTTTCAAAGCAAACCACCTTTTACATTTTCAAAGCAAACCACATTTTGGCATTTTTATACCAAACCACCTTTTGCATTTTCAAAGCAAACCACCTTTTACATTTTCATTGAAAACCAACATTTGCATTTTCAAACCAAACCACCTTTTGCATTTTAAAAGCAAACCACTTTTTGCATTTTCAAAGCAAACCACCATTTGCATATTAAAACAAAGCCACTTTTTGCATTTTCAAATCAAACCACGTTTTGTATTTTCAAAGCAAACCACTTTTGCATTTTCAAAGCAAACCACTTTTTTTGCAATTTCAAATCAAACAATCTTTTGCATTTTCAAAGCAAACGACCTTTTGCATATTAAAAGCAAACGACCTTTTGCATTTTCAGAGCAAACGACCTTTTGTATTTTCAAAGCAAACCTCCTTTTGCATTTTCAAAGGAAACCACCTTTTGCATTTTCAAACCACCTTTTCCATTTTCAAAGCAAACCATCTACTGCTTTTTTAAAGCAAACCTTTTTGAATTTTCAAAGCAAACCACCTTTTGCATTTTCAAAGGAAACCACCTTTTGCATTTTAAAAACAAACCACCTTTTGCATTTTCAAATCAAACCACGTTTTGTATTTTCAAAGCAAACAACTTTTGCATTTTCAAAGCAAACCACTTTTTTGCAATTTCAAGGCAAACAATCTTTTGCATTTTCAAAGCAAACTACCTTTTGCATATTAAAAGCAAACGACCTTTTGCATTTTCAGAGCAAACGACCTTTTGTATTTTCAAAGCAAACCTCGTTTTGCATTTTCAAAGGAAACCACCTTTTGCATTTTCAAACCACCTTTTCCATTTTCAAAGCAAACCATCTACTGCTTTTTTAAAGCAAACCTTTTTGAATTTTCAAAGCAAACCACCTTTTGCATTTTCAAAGGAAACCACCTTTTGCATTTTCAAAGAAAACTACCTTTATCATTTTCAAAGCACACCACCTTTTGCATTTTCAAAGCAAAACACCTTTTCCATTTTCAAAGCAAACCACCTTTTGCATTTTCAAAGCAAACCACCTGTTGCATTTCCATTAAAAAGCAGCTTCTGCATTTTCAATGCAAACCAGAAAACCACCTTTTGCATTTTCAAAGCAAACGACCTTTTGCATTTTCAAAGCAAACCACCTTTTGCATTTTCAAAGCATACCATCTTTTGCATTTTCAAAGCAAACCACCTGTTGCATTTCCATTAAAAAGCAGCTTCTGCATTTTCAATGCAAACCAGAAAACCACCTTTTGCATTTCCAAAGCAAACGACCTTTTGCATTTTAAAAGCAAACGACCTTTTGTATTTTCAAAGCAAACGATCTTTTGCATTTTCAAAGCAAACCACCTTTTGCATTTTCAAAGCAAACCATTTACTGCATTTTCAAAGCAAACCATCTACTGCATTTTTAAAGCAAACCTTTTTGCATTTTCAAAGGAAACCACCTTTTGCATTTTCAAACCACCTTTTCCATTTTCAAAGCAAACCATCTACTGCTTTTTTAAAGCAAACCTTTTTGCATTTTCAAAGCAAACCACCTATATCATTTTCAAAGCAAACCACCTTTTGCATTTTCAAAGCACACCACCTTTTACATTTTCAAAGCAAACTCCCTTTTGCATTTTCAATGCAAACCAGCAATCCACCTTTTGCATTTTAAAAGCAAACCACCTTTTGCATTTTCAAAGCAAACCAACTTTTGCATCTTCAAAGCAACCACCTTTTGCTTTTTCGAAGCAAACCACTATTCGCATTTTCAAAACAAACCTTTTGCATTTTCAAAGTAAACCCTTTGCATTTTCAAAGCAAACCTTTTGATTTTAAAAGCAAACCACCTTTTTTTCATTTTCAAATCAAACCACCTTTTGCATTTTCAAAGCAAACCACCATATGCCCTTCAAAGCAAACCGCCTTTTGCATTTTCAAAGTAAACCCTTTGCATTTTGAAAGCAAACCTCTTTTTCATTTTCAAAGCAAACCACCTTTAGCATTTTCAAAGTAAACCACCTTTTGCATTTTCAAAGCAGACCAACTTTTGCATTTTCAAAGCAAACTTTTTGGCGTTTTTATAGCAAACCACCTTTTGCATTTTAAAAGCAAACCACCTTTTTGCATTTTCAAAGGAAACCACCGTTTGCATCTTCTAAGCAACCACCTTTTGCTTTTTCAAAGCAAATCACCATTTTCCCTTCAAAGCAAACCACTTTTTGCATTTTCAAAGCAAACCTTTTGCATTTTCAAAGTAAACCCTTGCATTTCAAAGCAAACCTTTTGATTTTAAAAGCAAACAACCTTTTTTTCATTTTCAAAGAAAAACACTTTTTGCATTTTCAAAGCAAACCACCATTTGCCCTTCAAAGCAAACCACTATTTGCATTTTCAAAGCAAACCTTTTGTATTTTCAAAGCAAACCACCATTTGCATTTTCAAAGCAAACCACCTTTTACATAGTAAAGACAAACAACCTTTTGCATTTTCAAAGCAAACCACCATTTCCATATTAAAGGAAAGCCACCTATGGCATTTTCAAAGCAAACCACCTTTTGTATTTTCAAAGCAAACCACCTTTTGCATTTTCAAAGCAAACCAGGTTTTTTTGCAATTTCAAAGCAAACCACCTTCTGTATTTTCAAAGCAAACCACTTTTTCCTTTTTCAAAGCAAACTATCTACTACATTTTTAAAGCAAACCTTTTTGGATTTTCAAAGCAGACCACCTTTTGCATTTTCAAAGCAAACCACCTTTTTCATTTTCAAAGTAAACCACCTTTGGCATTTTCATTGAAAAGCAGCTTTTGCATTTTCAATGCAAACCAGCAAACCACCTTTTGCATTTTCAAAGCAAATGACCTTTTGCATTTTCAAAGCAAACGACCTTTTGCATTTTCAAAGCAAACCACCTTTTGCATTTCCAAAGCAAACCACTTTTTGGCATTTTTATACCAAACCACCTTTTGCATTTTCAAAGCAAACCACTTTTTTGCAATTTAAAAGCAAACCACCTTTTCAATTTTCAAAGCAAACCATCTACTGCATTTTTAAAGCAAACCTTTTTGCATTTTCAAAGCAAACCACCTTTTGCTTTTTCAAAGCAAACCACCTTTTGCTTTTTCAAAGCAAACTACCTTTTGCATTTTCAAAGCAAATCACGTTTTCCATTTTCAAAGCAAACCACGTTTTGCATTATCAAAGCAAACCTTTTTGCATTTTCAAAGCAATCCACCTTTTGCATTTTCAAAGCAAACTACCTTTTCAAAGCAAACCACCTTTTGCAATTTCAAAGAAAACCACCGTTTCCATTTACAAAGCAAACCACCTTTTCCATTTTCAAAGCAAACCACTTTTTGCATTTTCAAAGCAAACCACCTATAGCATTTTCAAAGCAAACCACATTTTGTATTTTCAAAGCAAACCACCTTTTGTTTTTTCTAAACAAACGTCATTTTGCATTTTCAAAGCAAAGCACATTTTGCATTTTCAAAGCAAACCGCCTTTTGGCATTTTATAGCAAACCACCTTTTGCATTTTCAAAGCAAACCACCTTTTCCATTTTCAAAGAAAACCTACTGCATTTTTAAAGCAAACATTTTTGCATTTTCATAGCAAACCACCTTTTGCATTTTCAAAGCTAATCATCTATAGCATTTTCAAAACAAACCACCTTTTCCATTTTCAAATCCAAACCACCTTTTGCATTTTTAAAGCAAACCACCATTTGCATATTAAAAGCAAGCCACCTTTTGCATTTTCAAAGCAAACCACCTTTTGTATTTTCAAAGCAAACCACCTTTTGCATTTTCAAATCAAACGATTTTTTTTGCAATTTCAAAGCAAACCACCTTTTGCATTTTCAAAGCAAACCACTTATTCCATTTTCAAAGCAAACCATCTACTACATTTTTAAAGCAAACCTTTTTGGATTTTCAAAGCAAACCACCTTTTGCATTTTCAAAGCAAACCACCTTTTCCATTTTCAAAGCAAACTATCTACCGCATTTTTAAAGCAAACCACCTTTTGCATTTTCAAAGCACACCACATTTTGCATTTGCAAAGCAAACCACCTTTTGCATTTTCAATGTTAACCAGCAAACCACCTTTTGCATTTTAAAAGCAAGCCACCTTTTGCATTTTCAAAGCAAACCACATTTTTCATTTTCAAAGCAAACCACCCTTTGCATTTTCATTGAAAAGCAGCTTTTGCATTTTCAATGCAAACCAGCAAACCACCTTTTGCATTTTCAAAGCAAATGACCTTTAGCATTTTCAAAGCAAACGACCTTTTGCATTTTCAAAGCAAACCACCTTTTGCATTTCCAAAGCAAACCACTTTTTGTAATTTTTATACCAAACCACCTTTTGCATTTTCAAAGAAAACCACCTTTTACATTTTCAAAGCAAACCACCTTTTGCATTTTCAAAGTAAACCACCATTTGCATATTAAAAGGAAGCCACCTTTTGCATTTTTAAAGCAAACCACCTTTTGTATTTTCAAAGCAAACCACCTTTTGCATGTTCAAAGTAAACCACTTTTTTTGCAATTTCAAAACAAACCACCTTTTGCATTTTCAAAGCAAACCACCTTTTCCATTTTCAAATCAAACCATCTACTGCATTTTTAAAGCAAACCTTTTTGCATTTTCAAAGCAAACCACCTTTTGCTTTTTCAAAGCAAACCACCATTTGCATTTTCAAAGCAAACCACCTTTTCCATTTTCTAAACAAACGACATTTTACATTTTCAAAGCAAACCACCATTTGTATTTTCAAAGCAAACCACTTTTTGCAATTTCAAAGCAAACCACCATTTGCATTTTCAATGAAAACCACCTTTTGCATTTTAAAAGCAAACCACCTTTTGCTGTTTCAAAGCAAACCACCTTTTGCCTTTTCAAAGCAACCCACCTTTTACCTTTTCAAAGCAAACCACCTTTTGCTTTTTCAAAGCAAACCACAATTTGCCCTTCAAACCAAACCACTATTTGCATTTTCAAAGCTAACCTTTTGCATTTTCAACGTAAACCCTTTGCATTTTCAAAGCAAACCTTTTGCATTTTCAAAGCAAACCACCTTTTGCATTTTCAAAGCAAACCACCTTTTGCATTTTCAAAGCAAACCACATTTTGCATTTTCAAAAAAAAACACATTTAGCATTTTCACAGCAAACCATATTTTGCTTTTTCAAAGCAAACCACCTTTTGCATTTTCAAAGCATACCATCTTTTCATTTTCAAAGCAAACCACCTTTTGCATTTCCATTAAAAAGCAGCTTTTACATTTTCAATGCAAACCAGCAAACCACCTTTTGCATTTTCAATGCAAACCACCTTTTGCATTTTCAAAGCAAACCACCATTTGCATATTAAAAGCAATCCACCTTTTGCATTTTCAAAGCAAACTACCTTTTCAAAGCAAACCACCTTTTGCAATTTCAAAGAAAACCACTTTTTGCATGTTCAAAGCAAACCACCTATAGCATTTTCAAAGCAAACCACATTTTGTATTTTCAAAGCAAACCTCCTTTTTCATTTTGAAAGCAAACCACTTTTTTCCATTTTCAAAGCAAACCTACTGCATTTTTAAAGCAAACCTTTTTGCATTTTCATAGCAAACCAACTTTTGCATTTTCAAACTAACCATCTATAGCATTTTCAAAACAAACCACCTTTTGCATTTTCAAAGCAAACCACCTTTTGCATTATCAAAACAAACGACCTTTTGCATTTTCAAAGAAATCCACATTTTGCATTTTCAAAGCAAACCGCCTTTAGGCATTTTATAGCAAACCACGTTTTGCATTTTCAAAGCAAACCACCATTTGCATTTTCAAAGCAAACCACTTCTTGCAATTTCAAACCAAACCACCTTTTGCATTTTCAATGCAAACCACCTTTTGCATTTTAAAAGCAAACTACCTTTTGCATTTTCAATGCAAACCACTATTTGCATTTTCAAAGCAAACCATTTGCATTTTCAAAGTACACCCTTTGCATTTTCAAAGCAAACCTTTTGCATTTTCAAAGCAAACCACCATTTGCATTTTCAAAGCAAACCACCTTTTGCATTTTCAAAGCAAACCAACTTTTGTATTTTCAAAGCAAACCACCTTTTGCATTTTCAAAGCAAACCACTTATCTTGCTATTTCAAAGCAAACCACCTGTTACATTTTCAAAGCAAACCACTTTTACCATTTTCAAAGCAAACCATCTACTACATTTTTAAAGCAAACCTTTTTGGATTTTCAAAGCAAACCACCTTTTGCAGTTTCAAAGCAAACTACCTTTTCCATTTTCAAAGCAAACCATCTGCTGCATTTTTAAAGCAAACCACCTTTTTCATTTTCAATGCACTCCACATTTTGCATTTTCAAAGCAATGAACCTTTTGCATTTTCAATACAAACCAGCAAACCACCTTTTGCATTTTTAAAGCAAACCACCTTTTGCATTTTCAAAGGAAACCACCTTTTGCATTTTCAAAGCAAACCACCTTTTGCTTTTTCAAAGCAAACCACCATTTGCCATTCAAAGCAAACCACTATTTGCATTTTCAAAGCAAACTTTTGCATTTTCAAAGTAAACCCTTTGCATTTTCAAAGCAAACCTTTTGATTTTCAAAGCAAACCACCTTTTTGCATTTTCAATGCAAACAACCTTTTGCATTTTCAAAGCAAACCACCTTTTCCATTTTCAAAGCAAATCATCTACTGCATTTTTAAAGCAAATCATTTTGCATTTTCATAGCAAACCACCTTTTGCATTTTCAAAGCAAACCACCTTTTGCATTTTCAAAGCAGATCACCTTTTGCATTTTCAAAGCAAACCACCATTTGCCCTTCAAAGCAAACCACTATTTTCATTTTCAAAGCAAACCTTTTGCATTTTCAAACTAAACCCTATGCATTTCCAAAGTAAACCCTTTGCATTTTCAAAGCAAACCTTTTGATTTTAAAAGCAAACCACCTTTTTTCATTTTCAAAGCAAACCACCTTTTGCATTTTCAATGCAAACCAGCAAACCAAATTTTGCATTTTCAAAGCAAACCACCTTTTCCATTTTCTAAACAAACGACATTTTACATTTTCAAAGCAAAGCACATTTTGCATTATCAAAGCAAACCGCCTTTTGCATTTTCAAAGCAAACCACCATTTGCATTTTCAAAGCAAACCACTTTTTGCAATTTCAAAGCAAACCACCTTTTGCCTTTTTTAAAGCAAACCACCTTTTGCCTTTTCAAAGCAAACCACCTTTTGCTTTTTCAAAGCCAACCACAATTTGCCCTTCAAAGCAAACCACTATTTGCATTTTCAAAGCTAACCTTTTGCATTTTCAACCTAACCCTTTGCATTTTCAAAGCAAACCTTTTGCATTTTCAAAGCAAACCACCTTTTGCATTTTCAAAGCATACCATCTTTTCATTTTCAAAGCAAACCACCTTTTGCATTTACATTAAAAAGCAGCTTTTGCATTTTCTATGCAAACCAGCAAACCACCTTTTGCATTTTCAAAGCAAACCACCTTTTACATTTTCAAAGCAAACCACCATTTGCATTTTCAAAGCAAACCACCTTTTGCATTTTCAAGGTAAACCACCTTTTGCATTTTCAATGCAAACCACCATTTGCATATTAAAAGCAAGCCACCTTTTGCATTTTCAAAGCAAACCACCTTTTGTATTTTCAAAGCAAACCACCTTTTGCATTTTCAAAGCAAACCACATTTTTGCATTTTCAAAGCAAACCACCTTTTGCATTTTCAAAGCAAACCACCTTTTCCATTTTCAAAGCAAACAATCTACTGCATTTTTAGCAAACCTTTTTGCATTTTCATAGCAAACCACCTTTTGCATTTTCAAAGCAAACGACCTTTTGCATTTTCAAAGCAAACCTCCTTTTGCATTTTTAAAGCAAACCACCTTTTGCATTTTCAAAGCACACCACCTTTTGCATTTTCAAAGCAAACCACCTTTTGCATTTTCAATGCACAGCAGCAAACCAACTTTTGCATTTTCAAAGCAAACCACTTTTTGCATTATCAAAACAAATGACCTTTTGCATTTTCAAAGAAATCCACATTTTGCATTTTCAAAGCAAACCGCCTTTTGGCATTTTATAGCAAACCACCTTTTGCATTTTCAAAGCAAACCACCATTTGCATTTTCAAAGCAAACCACTTTTTGCAATTTCAAAGCAAACCACCTTTTGCATTTTCAAAGCAAACCACCATTTGCATTTTCAAAGCAAATCACCTTTTGCATTTTCAAAGCAAACCATGTTTTGCATTTTCAAAGCAAACCACCATTTGCCCTTCAAAGCAAACCACTATTTGCATTTTCAAAGCAAACCTTTTGCATTTTCAAAGTAAACCCTTGTGCATTTTCAAAGCAAACCACCTTTTGCATTTTTAAAGCAAACCACATTTTGCATTTTCAAAGCAAACCTTTTGCATTTTCAAAGTAAACCCTTGTGCATTTTCAAAGAAAACCACCTTTTGCATTTTCAAAGTAAACCACATTTTGCATTTTCTAAGCAAAGCACCTTTTGCATTTTCAAAGAAAACCTTTTGTAATTTCAAAGCCATCCTTTTGCATTTCCAATCCAAACTACCTTTTGCTTTTCTAAACCAAACCACCATTTGCATTTTCAAACAAAACTACATTTTTACATTTTGAAAGAAAACCACCTTTTGCATTTTCAAAGCCAGCCACATTTTCCATAAAGCAAACCACCTTTTGCATTTTCAAACCAAACCACCTTTTGCATTTTCAAACCAAACCACCTTTTGCATTTTCAAAGCAAACCCTTTGCATTTTCAAAGCAAACCATTTGCATTCTCAAGGCAAACCACCTTTTGTATTTTCAAAGCAAACCACATTTTGCATTTTCAAAGCAAAACCACTTTTGCATTTTGAAAGCAAACCGCCTTTTGGCATTTTATAGCAAACCACCTTTTGCATTTTCAAAGCAAACCACCATTTGCATTTTCAAAGCAAACCACTTTTTGCAATTTCAAAGCAAACCATCTTTTGCATTTTCAAAGCAAACCACCATTTGCATTTTCAAAGCAAATCACCTTTTGCATTTTCAAAGCAAACCATGTTTTGCATTTTCAAAGCAAACCACCATTTGCCCTTCAAAGCAAACCACTATTTGCATTTTCAAAGCAAACCTTTTGCATTTTCAAAGTAAACCCTTGTGCATTTTCAAAGCAAACCACCTTTTGCATTTTTAAAGCAAACCACATTTTGCATTTTCAAAGCAAACCTTTTGCATTTTCAAACAAAACCTTTTGCATTTTCAAATCAAATCTTTAGCATTTTCAAAGAAAACCACCTTTTGCATTTTCAAAGTAAACCACATTTTGCATTTTCTAAGCAAAGCACCTTTTGCATTTTCAAAGAAAACCTTTTGTAATTTCAAAGCCATCCTTTTGCATTTCCAATCCAAACTACCTTTTGCTTTTCTAAACCAAACCACCATTTGCATTTTCAAACAAAACTACATTTTTACATTTTGAAAGAAAACCACCTTTTGCATTTTCAAAGCCAGCCACATTTTCCATAAAGCAAACCACCTTTTGCATTTTCAAACCAAACCACCTTTTGCGTTTTCAAAGCAAACCCTTTGCATTTTCAAAGCAAACCATTTGCATTCTCAAGGCAAACCACCTTTTGTATTTTCAAAGCAAACCACATTTTGCATTTTCAAAGCAAACCATTCTTGCATTTTCAAAGCAAACTAACAATTGCATTTTCAAAGAATACCACCTTTTGCATTTTCAAAGCAAACCTTTTGCATTTTCAAACCAAACCTTTTGCATTTCAAACCAAATCTTTTGCATTTCCAAACCGAACCACCTTTTGCATTTTCAAAGCAAATCAATTTTTGCATTTTCAAAGGAAACCACCTTTTGCATTTTAAAAGCAAACCTTTTGCATTTTCAAACCAAACCTTTTGCATTTCCAAACCAGACCACCATTTGCATTTTCAAACCAAACCACCATTTGCGTTTTCAAAGCACACCTTTTGCATTTTCAAAGCAAACCTTTTGCAGTTTCAAACTGAAGTGGGCGCATGTGCGCAGGTGCGGGGCTCTTCTAGAGTGTGCGCATGTGCAAGACTTTTCCGGAGTGTGCGCATGTGCGAGGTATTTCGGGCGGGAAAGGCCTGCGGAATCAGCCATGTTTTCCAGACGTTTCTGAGTTTATGTATTAAAGAAATAAGTTGCTTAAAGCTTAAATAAAGTTAAGTAAATTTTGAGTAGTGAAAAGTTTCATTTGCCTCGCAACAATATAAGCAACTTATCTTAACAGTCCGACTTGGGATGGAGAAACTATTGAAACCACAACGCTTGGATCTGGATCCCAACTCACCTGCTACTGCAAAGGAATGGCTTCGTATATTAAATAACTTCTTTGATGAGTGTGGCAATGATGCACCAGACAGACTCAAGACATTAATAAGCTTCGTCTCTTCTGATGTATATGATTACATAGTGGAATGTACAACTTATGTTTCTGCTATTGATGTACTAAGCAGACTCTTCGTTAAGACACCCAATGTGATATTCGCTCGACACCTCCTTGGTACTCGGAAACAAAAACCTGGTGAGTCAATTGATGAATTTTCACAAGTACTTCAAAGACTTAGTAAAGACTGTCCATTCAAAGTAGTTACGGTTGATCAATATCGACAGGAACTTATTCGAGACTCTTTTATCAATGGTTTGGCATCGCCTTTAATACGACAGAAACTATTAGAAAACAAAACCTTGGCTTTACAGTCAGCTTACAATCAAGCTTATTAGACTTGGCTCAGAAACATTGTGATGCATATGACTCATCTAATGTGTATTCTGCTGCAACTACTACAAAAGAATTTCACCCAAGTACTAATATGGAGCAAGCTGAAACAATTTCTACTGATAAAGGAGACCTTGCTGCAGTATATAATTATTCAAAAAGGAAGTGTTACTTTTGCGGGGGTAATATTCATAAGAGAGAGAGATGCCCTGCTCAAGAGGCAACTTGTAATAGTTGTGGCAAGAAGGGACATTTTTCTAGAGTATGCAAGTCCAAAGCAACTACTAAAAGTGTGACTGCTGCCATGTATATGCCTTCTTTATGTGTAATTATAGCTGCATTTCCTCAGAGCTTGTCTCATGCAGATACAATGTTATCCATCAATGGCCATACACTTAATGTATTACTTGATTCTGGCAGTTCAGAACATTTTATAAGTGAACAAGTTGTGTCTCGACTAAATCTAACTATAATTCCTTCAAATAGAGAAATCTCGATGGCTCTGACAACTCTCAATACTCAAATTATTGGATCTTGTATTGTAGACTTTATTCTGAACAAAACTAGCTATAAATCTGTATGTCTTGGTATTTTGAAAAATTTGTGTAGCGATATAATTCTAGGTCAGGATTTTCAGAAACAGCACAGATCACTTCAAATAATGTCTGAAGGAACTATGCCTGATCTTGTATTGTCAAAGCCACCAGTATTGTGTGTTTTTTCTGCTGCACCTTTTGAATGTCCTTCATTATTCACTAATTTATCCTCCAAGTGCAAGCCAATTGCTACAAAATCAAGACATTTTAGTAAAGATGATAGGAACTTTATCAACACAGAAGTAACTAATCTTTTACAAGAAGGTATCATAGAACCCAGCTCTTCCCCTTGGAGGGCACAAGTTGTCGTGGTTAAGGACCCCTTGGAGAGACATAGAAAGAGACTCTGCATTGATTACTCTATAAACCAGTTCATGGATCTTGATGCATATCCACTACCTCGTATAGAAGAGATTATCAATACATTAGCTAATTATAAGATATTCTCTACTTTTGACTTAAAAAGTGCTGACTACCAAATTCCTTTGAAGGAATCAGAGAAGAAATACACTGCGTTTGAAGCAAATGGGAAATTATATCACCACTGCAGAGTTCCTTTTGGTGTAACTAATGGCGTGGCTGTTTTTCAGAGAGAGATGGACAAACTTGTTGAACAAGAAAACCTTAAAGATACTTTCCCTTATCTTGATAATTTAACTATTGCTGGAAAAGACCAAGCTGAACATGGTGAAAATGTACAACGGTTTTTAGATGTTGTACATTCTAAACATCTAACATTAAATGAGGCAAAGTTAATAACATCAGTGTCAACAATTAATATTCTTGGTTATTGGGATGGAAATGATATAATCCAGCCTGATCCAGAAAGACTCTGCCCACTCCAAGAGATCCCTGTTCCAGTCACATTACACTCTCTACGAAGGGTTCTTTGGATGTTTGCATATTATGCTCAATGGACACCAAATTTTGCTGACAAAATTCAACCTTTGATTAGAACAAAATCTTTCCCCCTTGACTCTACAGCAATTGGTGCCTTTACTTCTTTAAAGAAACAATTAGAATCTGCGACATTACACGCCATCGATGAAGATCTCCCCTTTGTTGTTGAATGTGATGCCTCTGATTTAGCAGTATCAGCAACATTAAATCAAGGAGGACGACCAGTGGCTTTCATGTCACGTACTCTCCAAGGTATTGAATTGCACTACCCTCCCGTCGAAAAGGTAGCTACACCAATTATTGAAGCAGTGAGGGAATGGAGTCATTTCCTTGCTCGCCAGCACTTCACTTTGATAACAGATCAGCGTTCAGTAGCTTTTATGCTGGATAATCGGAAACGAACGAAGATTAAAAACAGTAACATTCATGAATGGAGGATTGAATTATCTGCATATAGTTATTCAATTGAGTACCGCCCTGGTAAGGATAATGTTGCTCCAGATACATTAACTCGAGCATTTTGTGCCTCTGTTCATTCTTCTGCACTCACTGATCCTCACAATGGGCTGTGTCATCCTGGAATCACACATTTGTTGCACTATGTTCCTTCCAAAAACGTACCTTTCTCTACAGAAGATGTTGTGAGGAAGGGGTTAATAGATATAGTTGATTTAGACTAAGAACCCTTTGTATTGTAGAGAGTAGATGAGCTTCAAGGATGAAAAAAAGGAGATAGCGACAGTCCAGGAAGAACTGGGGTAAAGGGCATGAACAACTCTCTAGTGCGCATGGGTAATGAGACAAATGAATATTGCAAACACGCCCATCATGACAAGATGTCTGATTTAAATGCACATGCGATGTATGATGTGGGAGGCACCAGGGGCGGGACCGGTAGATTGTGCACCTCAGTGCTCTGATTTGAAAGGAGCCCGAAGGGGAGGAATAAAGGTGTAACAAATGTAAAATGATATGAATAAAAGAGAGTGGCTTTCCCGACCTCGGTGTGTCTCGACAGGGGAGGCACCCGACTCTGCAGACTTGCTAATAAATAAACTTGTTTCTCTCATTTCTCTAGAATCGTGATTGTGAGCACTCACTTTTTGCACCTCACAAGCCTGGGGGCTCGTCTTGGGATCGCCACTCCGGCCAGCTGGCGGTGGTATAAGGGAGAAGGGATGGTGCACCCCGCTGATTCAGCGGCCCTGGACCCCTTGCTTGCCGTCAGCGGTTTGAGCGAGTGATATCCCAGACCAGAGATTAGAGAAACAAGTGGGAGTAGTTGGAAATCGCGAGGAGCCAAATCGAGTGATTCTTGTGCACAGGACCCGGGTAAGAAAACGACTATTAAGTACTACTCGGGCGATTAAATAGATCGGGGGAAATTCCGATCGGGAGGATGGGCAATGAAAACGGAAAGCCCAAAAGGGAGGGGAAGGGCGGTAAAGCCGCATTCTGCCTGATAGTCCGTTGGGGCGAATGCTGAGCCTCTGGGGGCAAGGAAATACCCAGGGATTTTATATATGTGATAATTATATTGTATTTGTAGACCACATTGTAAGAGTAAGTAAGTAAGTGAGTAAGTTTTATTAGAATCTAAAATGTCCACTGTAGGTAGGTGTATGTTCCTTTAAATAAATTAGGTCATGGTGAAAGGCGATGAACAGCTGTAAGATAACGATTAACTGTTTGTATCCTCGTAACCTAGAAGGGGAAGTTGTAAAATCAGCTTTTGGTTTTTCTGATGTTCTTTTAGATTTCTAGTCAGTAAAGTTAATTTGGGAAATTGTTACTAGTGCTGGGAATTGGACATTTAAAATAGTGGTGAATATGGATTGAAATAATTGGAAATAAGTTCATTGGTAAACATTCAAGTTTAGAAAGGAAGGAGAGAGAGGCAGTTAGAAGATAACAGAAGTAGAAAAACGACAGGCGTGAAAGTAATAAATCAGGAGGAGTCAGTGGAAGATTTAAAAAAGAAAGGTGAATGAATTTGCAAGGAGGCTAGAATATTTGAGAAGCAAGAAATTGAGTTTAGAATAAGAAAGAAGGCATACCAGAAAGGATTAAATTTGGAAGCATTGGGATAAAGTGATGAGACTGCTTTAAAGAGAAAAGAGAAGGACAGACACAGATTATCCCTTGGGGCACCCATAAACTGAGAGGGCTAAAAAAACACCTCACCCTATATCCCTGATGGGGGAGGAAATGGATTAGGGCTTTGGAGGAGGAGAACGTGGGACGATTATTGACCATGGAAGATTTGAAGGCACTGTTGGTAAAAGTGACAGAACTACTGAAGATGGATGGTATAAACTGATGCGAACAATGTAATAAGCAATGGCATACTGTTTGACACAGTCAGGCAGAGGGTATGGCAGGCCTTCAGACAATGTAATCCAGCAGGCTATCTGGAAAACCAGCTGAAAAGGTGGAGAGTTGATTGATGAACATTATATTATGAACTACTGTGGTGGATGTCATTCTTCTTAAAGTCAAGCAGATTGGAGAAGGTGGTGAGATTGTCATTAGTTTCCCACCCCCGATTCAGCGAACAGTTGGTCTCTGCGGTCGACAAATATCGCAAAGATAGGAAAAAGACTTGCAAACCAGCAGGAGGAGCTGTTGTCAATAAACAATGGACCTGGTTGAAAAGACAAGTGAGTCCTATGACGGAACCAAGCAGGGCCAGAGAATTACATGCCAATAATGAATGTCTTTGGGGAACGTTTCCTCAAAAAGTCCTATCAGGAGTGAAATTAATCTGGATATAAGCCCTAACAGGACTGGGGTCCCCAAGAGAGAAAAGGATTTAAAGGAGGATTTGTTGGTATTGTTCCATAAGTGAAAAGCGATGTAAGAGAGAGAGAGAAATAATAATAATAATAAATCAATAAATACCTCAGAATGTAGGACACAGGATGATAACCTTGGGAAAAGGCAGGATATAGTTCAGACTAGATTAGGTATAAGCCCTGTAGTGTCGTTTATGATGAATAAGGTAATTAAGAGGTTTGGTAGACCTACAGAAATCAGCTTTGACAACGGATTGTTTTCATTTAGGGAGTAGCCAAGTTGGCGATAGAGACCCTTAGAGTAAAATACACATTTGGGTATGTAACACCTGCAGTCACAGGCATGGTGGAAAGAATAAATGGAACATTGAAGGTTAATATAAATAAGATTTGTTTAATTACAAAGTTGAATTGGATCGATGCCCTGCCATTGGCACTGAAGAGATGTTGCATGCAAACTAACCGAGCAGGTGGCACAATGGAGAGGTCCCTACAAGAGACCGAGTTTGGAACAGTTAAATATAGAATTAAAAAAGTATATGAAACAGTTAATTATGATATACAAGTCTATTTATGAACAGGTAAAGTAAAAGCTGTTGGAGGTGGACCAGGAGGAAGGACCCTTTAAACCTGAAGACAAGGTGTATGTATGAGTTTTCTAAACTACCGACCGATGTTCAGGTAGAAGGTTGATATACCTGGTACCATTTCAATAATTACATGAGGGCCGTCCCGCAGGTATGAATAGATAATAGCCCTGAGGTGAGTGAACAGGAGGACAAAGATGTGAGAAAAGAGTAGAGTTTTACCAAGAACGTTGTTTGACATCAGTGGTGGGCAAAATAATGGAAAGGATACTTAAGACAATATATAAAAATTTGGATAAATAGGGTAGGATTAGGAAGAATTAGCATGGGTTTGTGATTGTGATGTTTGACTAATCTTGAATTTTTTGAAAAAGTTATTCGGGAAATTGATGAGGGTAAAGTGGTGGATGTTGTCTAGATGAACTTCAGTAAGGCCTTTGACAAGGTTCAATAAGGAAATAAGGTTGGTTAAGAAGGGTTAGTAAGGAATAGCAAGATGGATTAAAAAGTGGCTGTATGGGAGATGTCAGAGAGCAATGGTGGATGGATGTTTGTCAGGTTGGAGGTCAGTGACTAGAGGGGTACCTCGGGGATGTGTGTTGGGTCCACTGTTGTTTGTCATGTGAATCAATAATCTGGATGTTGGTGTGGTAAAATAGATTAATAAGTATGTAGATGATACTAAGATAGGGGGTGTTGTGAATAATGAAGTAGATTTGTACAGAGAGGTTTAGATCATTTGGAAGAGTGGGTTGAAACATGACAGATGGGTTTAATGTTGATAAGTGTGAGATGATACATCTTGGCAGGACAAATCAAAATTGAACCTACATGGTAAATGATTGTGAATTGAGGAATGAAGTTGAACAGAGGGATCTAGGAATAACTGTGCATAGTTCCCTAAAGGTGGAATCTCATGAAGATAGGATGGTAAAGAAAGATTTTGGTGTGTTGGCCTTTATAAATCAGAGCATTGTGTATAGAAGTTGGGTTGTAATGTTAAATTGTACAAGGTATTGGTGAGGTCAATTGTGGAGTATGGTGTATAATTTTGGTAGGCATAATTATAGGAAAAAGGTCAACAAAATAGAGAGTACAGCGAGATCAATTAGAATGTTGCCTGGGTTTCAGCAACTAAGACACAGAGAAAGGTTGAACAAGTTAGGTCTTTATTATTTAGGAAAGATAGATAGGGTCCCAACAAATACAAGGGAATGATGTATTCCTAAGGAACTATTTACTGGCAGTATCTCGTTCTATTACAGAATTAAAAACCAAGGGGCTGCTGGCCCAGAGTCCCCATCTTGACTTTCCAATCCATTCTGTGAAAGCAGGGGACTGGGATCTTGTAACATCATGGAAGGAAGAAAAGATGCAACCCCGTTGGACTGGTCCATATTTGGTACTAATGACCACGGAAACAGCAGTGCGGACAAAAGAAAACGGGTGGACATACGCAAGTCGAGTTAAGGGTCCTGTGGAGGCCCCACCAGACAATATCAGCCCGTGGACTGTGCGCAAAGGAGAGGAACCATTGACGTTAATATTTACCAAGAACCCACGGGGGAAAATGAAGATTTCGTGTTGGTGGGTCGTGTGTTGGGTGGTTACCCAACTCGTGAGTAATATAACATGCATAAAAATCACAATACCATAGAATAGAAGGTCCACCACCATCCCATTTGATGTATGTAAAGGAAAATGGTGCTGCGGCTATAGAATGTATGTATGCACCCATCCCTGTAAAGATTGGCACTACCAGTCCTCTTGGGGAGGAGGGGTTTGAGTGCTATACAAGAAATAACCCAAAGGGACAGGACATGGGGATGGTGCTCAACTGCAATCAGACGTATACATTGGAGAACTCAATGAAGGAAGCCAACGACAAGAGAGAGGGGTGAAAGGATCATTCGACACACACATATATATAGATGCGATAGGGGTGCCAAGAGAGGTACCTGATGAATTCAAAGCCAGAAACCAGATAGCTGCGGGCTTTGAGTCCATACTCTTCTGGTGGTCCACAATTAATAAAAATGTGGACTGGATCAACTACCTATACTACAATCAACAACGCTTTATAAAATACACTCGAGATGCGGTTGAAGGATTGGCGGAACAACTGACAGATACCAGCCTAATGGCCTGGCAAAATCGCATGGCCTTAGACATGCTACTGGCTGGAAGGTTCGACCAGCCCCGACGCGAGGTTCGATCGCCCGGCGCGAGGGAGCTGACATCCCTCCGATGCGGGAGCTTGATCGCCTCGGCACGGAGGGCCTGAACGCCGCTGGCTACGGGTGTCAAGATTGTTCCGTCAACTGAGGCTCGAGGCCCACGACCGAGGAAGAACAAAGGGAAGGACTTGAACTTTATTTCGCCTTCCATCACAGTGAGGAATGTGTAGGAGTCACTGCGGTGAATGTTCATGTTAAAATGTGTTTTTGGGTGATCTGTTACTTTTAATTGTATGACTGACCTGGCCAATAAAATTCCTCGTATGTTGCAAAACATACTTGGCAAATAAAGTGTGGTTCTGATTCTGACTTATTTCTCATACCAGGGTTCATACACTTGGAACAGCTATAAATTCAAGGGCTTTCAAGGTCCAAAAATCCCATTTCCAAGGACCAAAATTTCAGTAAACATTGATGGTTTATCGGAGACGTATATCAATTGCTTGGTATTGGATGATTTGATTCTGTACCAAATAACAGCAAGTAAGAAGGTTGGCTGGTCGCCAAGTAAGATTTGATTGAAAATCATGTTTTGCACATCTCTGGTACAAAGACCACAGCAGAAAAATCAACTTTCAACTCAAAGTTCCTTCGAAGTTATGAACCATTTATATAGCTCGAAACATTGCCAAAGGCCCATTGGAATTTGGAGTTGAGACCTTGTTTTCTGTTGTGTTACTTGTGTGATCTGATATACAGGCACTGATTTTCAGGGAAATCTGAGAAGGTGATCAGTCAATCCATTGGCCCATGTTGCACAGAATGACACTAAACTACATAATAATTAATTACACACAATAAAATAAATATAATAATAATAATAAACTTTATTTCAGACTCAAGGTCCAGACAAGGGGCAACATTACATAAAAATGCATTACAAATTTAAAAATATCATAAAGTACATATAAAATCTTAGTATATCACTTATAAAAGCATCATAAATTATATATTAAGAAAAAAAAAACACAATGCATGAATTAAAATCCAGAATAAAAGAATGATCAATGTCCTACAACGAGACAGCGATGTTACCAGCATTACACCATCTAGGTTTCCTTAGTAGTGTTCTCATGGCATCATTATATGACACCTTTAGTCTCTGCAAACTTGTCTTTCCATAGTTCGACCACAGGTGCGCAGTATAGAGTGGTGTGCAGTATGCTCTAAATAGCGACATCTTAACCACATCTGCACACGCACCAAACTTACTCAAGAGAATATCATCCTGTATATACAGCATGCGTTGTTGCCTATAAATATCCTCATCATCTGTCATTTGTTCTGTAATAAAATGCCCTAGATATTTTACCTTATTACAGACACTAAGTTTATTGTCAGACAATTTAAAATCAGGACATTTTAGACATTTATCCTCTTTGGTTCTACAGATCATAACAGCACTCTTACCAGCATTATATTTAATATCATGTTCCATACCATACACAGAACATATAGTGAGGAGCTGCTGTAGACCAGCGCTAGATGGACTAAAGACCACAAGATCATCTGCATACATAATATGGTTCACTAAAATATTACCCATCATGCACCCAGTATTACAGGCTTTCAATTGTTTGGACAGATCGTCATAATAAAGATTAAAAAGGACTGGGGACAAAATCCCCCCTTGTCTAACACCATTGCTAACCCCAAATGGGGCTGAGACCCTATTGCCCCATTTTATTTGCATAGTCTGGTGGGCATACCAGTAGGCCAGAATTCTCACAGTGTATTTAGGCACCCATCTTTGACTCATTTTAACAATCAGATTTGTGCGATTAACATGATCAAAGGCTTTGGAAGCATCAATAAAGCACATAAGGATTGAAGAGGTTTTGCCTCTATATTTGTTTACAATCTCCTTTAGGGCATATATGCATAAGTCAGTGCCATGTTTAGCTTTTAAACCAAACTGATTATCTGTGGAGTTAACAAACTCATTTATTCTATCCAGCAGAACTCTTTCTAAAACGTTTGACAATATGCTGGCTAAAGCTATGGGCCTGTAATTATTTAGGCTGCCTACTTTACCAGCTTTGTCCTTAATGACCGGCACTAACAGAACAGACAACATTGAGTCTGGTAACAAGCCATGAATCATAAAGCCAGTAAAACAAATAGCAAGGAGAGGAGCTATCCTCATACTCACATACTTAAGATGTTCAGCAGAAATATGATCCAAGCCTCTTGCTTGGTTGTTGGACACCTTGTTCATGGCATTATACACCTCTGAGAGGGGGCGCTGTCCTATACGG
>JAXLNO010000581.1:45000-57500 GCA_038087875.1 Malacoraja senta
GGGGTTGGGGGGCAGGTTGCAATATTACTTGAATGCAACGTATTTGCTGCATTTAACGTTGCAGGAGGGTGCAAAGTTATTCCAATGCGATGCATTCGTTGCATTAAACATCTGAGGGGTTTTGCTCGATTATTGCAAAGCGATTTAATGCATTTAACTTCCGAGGGGGGGTTGCAATATCACTTGAATGCAGTCAAAAGGAATACACTTGGACTGCGATAACATCGAGGCTTGTCACCCCCTGCCCAGGAGAAAATCCAAAGAGGATAAAAATAGCGATGACAAACCAGCCATCATAATAAGGTTTGTCAACAGGAAATATAAAGTTAGTCTCCTAAAACAAGGAAGACAGTTGAAGGGAACAAAAGTATTTATGAATGAACACCTAACAAAACGAAATGCCGACATAGCCCGACAAGCATGATACCTTAAGAAACAGAAAAAAATACTAAATACCTGGACTGCAAACTGTAAAATCTTTATTAAATTAAATGGAACACCAGAGGAAGCCAAAGTGCTGGTCATTAGAGATATTGCAGACCTGGACAAATACCAATGATCATAAAACGGGATTGTGAGGTGAAATTTATTTACACACGCAACTATGGCATACACTGAAGGAATTCAGTCATTTACATCTGGAAATGGCAGTCAAGTAATTAAAATAATAAGCGAAAAGAAACAACTGAAGTTACAACCATTTGAATATACCGATCACAATTTACAGGATTTGGAATACGATATAGACCCGGACAATAATTTTTACTTTAATTCTAACGACAAAAATATCTGCTGTTACTACACAGAGGAACAGTATAATCAGAATATTAATGCAAAAGGCAAATTATCTATTATCCACTTTAATAGCAGGTGCCTCTATGCGAATTTCAATAATATTAAAGAGTATTTACAAAAATTTTTACAGCCATTCAATGTCATCGCAATATCTGAAACATGGATTAATCAGGAAAAGGGAATTGATTTTGAGATGGACGGATATGATTTCAATTACATCAATAGAAAAAATAAGGGGGAGGAGGGGTAGCACTATATGTGGATACAACTCTGAATTATAAGGTAGTAGATAATATGACAACTGTGGTTGACAATCTGCATGAATGTATAACTATAGAAATAATTAATGGTGGAAATTAAAATGTAATCATTAGTTGTATATATAGGGCACCGGGGTCAAGTATTGAAATCTTCAGGGGCTGGATGGAGAGTATGTTTTCAACAACAAGTAGTAAATCAGTGTTTTTATGTGGAGATTTCAATATTGACTTACTAAATCCTAATCAACACAACCTTACAGAAGATTTTATTAATACTATGTACAGCATGAGTCTATTTCCTAAAACCACTAGACCGAGTAGAATTACTTCCCATTGCGCTACACTCATTGACAATATATTTAATAATGATGTGGAAAATAAAATAGTAAGTGGATTATTAATTAATGATATAAGTGACCATCTGCCAGTTTTTATAGTTTATGATAATATCCACAGGAACAACAAACCAAACAAATTAATAGAATATAGACGAGTGAGATCGGAGGAAGCTATCAATGCACTAAAAAAGGATCTATTGGCACAAAACTGGGATATAATATACCAAAAAAGAGACATTGATAGTGCTTATGAAACATTTATTGCTATGTTTAAGTCATTATATGATCAAAATTGTCCAATTAAAGAATATAATAGAAAATCAAAATATACTAAATGTCCATGGATTAGAAAGGGATTACAAAATGCTTGTAAAAAAAAAGCCCTATACAGAGATTTTATAAGAGAGAGAACTAAAGATACAGAAAATAAATATAAAAAGTATAAAAATAAATTAACTTACATCATAAGAGAAAGCAAGAAAGATTATTATAAGAAGAAATTAGATGACAATGAAGACAATATAAAAAGAATATGGAGCATACTTAATAGCATTATTAGAACTGGTCCGGGGAGAACAAATTACCCGAAGTATTTTATTGATAAGGATAAGGAAAATTACAATATGGAAGATATAGCTAATAGCTTTAATAATTTTTTTGTAAATATTGGACCAGACCTGGCTAAACAAATCCCTGATTCAGGGACATCTGGAGAAACTCCTGAGAATTTAGTGGAGAGAAATCCCTGCTCTATGTTTCTTACGGCAGTAGAAGAAAAAGAACTGTTGGATATTGTCAAAACATGTAAAAATAAAAAGTCTACCGATTTCAATGACATTGACATGTCGCTAGTTAAGATGGTCATTGAGGGGATCTCCAAACCTTTAACATTCATCTGTAATTTATCCTTCCAAACCGGTACTTTTCCAATTCAAATGAAAATAGCAAAAATAATACCAATATACAAAACTGGGAACAAGCATCATTTTACAAACTATAGACCTGTTTCCTTACTCCCACAATTTTCCAAAATATTAGAAAAAATGTTTAATAATAGATTAGACAAATTTGTAGAAAAGAATAAATTAATCACAGAAAGTCAATATGGATTCAGAACAAATAGATCAACATCACTTGGAACACTAGAATTAATTGAAGACATCACAAACGCCATTGATAAGAAAATATATGCAGCTGGGATATTCATTGACATAAAAAAGCATTTGATACAATTAATCATGATATTTTATTTAAAAAATTGGAGAGGTATGGAATTAGAGGAATAGTACTGGACTGGATTAAAAGCTACTTAAGTAACAGGCAACAGTTTGTAAATCTGGGTAGTCATAATTCTACATGCTTGGACATTGTGTGTGGTGTACCACAGGGGTCAGTGCTGGGCCCAAAATTATTAAGCATGTACATAAATGATATTTGTAATGTGTCCAATGTCTTGAGGCTGGTTTTGTTTGCAGATGATACAAATATTTTTTGTTCTGGGGAAAATTTAAAACAGCTATTGGATAAAATAATAAAAGAAATGGGTAAATTGAAAATATGGTTTGATAGGAATAAAATGTCATTAAATCTGAGTAAAACTAAAATAATGTTATTTGGTAATTGTAGAATAAATACACTAGTAAGTATAAAGATAAATGGGGTGGAAGTTGAAAGAGTGCATGAAAATAAATTTCTTGGGGTTATAATTGACGATAAAATAAGCTGGAAATCACATATTAAACATGTAAAATTAAAATTGTCAAAAAGTATCTCTGTATTATACAAAGCCAAGCAAGCTCTGGATTACAAATCACTCCGTATTCTTTATTGTTCATTAATTTTACCCTACTTAAATTATTGTGCAGAAGTCTGGGGTAATAATTATAAAAATTCGATACACTCATTAACCATGATGCAAAAAAGAGCAATTCGTATTATCCATAATGCTAAGTATCTGGGTCATACGAATCCATTATTTTTAGAGTCAAAATTATTAAAATTAGAAGATTTGGTTACATTCAAAACAGCTCAGATAATGTTTAGGGCCAAAAATAAAAATTTACCTGGAAACATTCAAAAAGTATTTAACGAGCGTGTGGGGGGTTACAATTTAAGAGGAATATTTAATTTTAAGAAACAAAAAGTCCGTACGACTAGAAAAACCTTTGTATTTCGGTTTGTGGAGTAGGAGTGTGGAATAAATTGAACGGGGAATTGAAGCAATGCACAAACATGAATCATTTTAAAATGATATATAAAAAAATAATTCTCAAGGGTACAGGGATGGAGGGGATGGTTGACAAGTGGGGGTTGATGTTTATCTTGTTTACTATTGTTTACTTATGTTTGGGTACTTCAGATATGAAGATTGTATGTACATAATAGTTGTATGTATATATATGTCTGTAGGTATTATGGGAAATTGCCTAAGGTAGTATTATTATTAGTAATGAATTGATTTTTAAATATGGTAGAAGTGTTGGGGAAAAGGGGTGAGATTTAATAAGTTATTCTTCTTCTCACTCCTTTTCGAGCTTGTAGACACAGAGTTGGACATTGGAACTTTGATTTTGTTCTTCTCATTGCTTTGTAAATATTGATTGTAATGTCCAATTGTTTGATAATTTCGATTTTGTTAATATTAATGTCTTTAATGTCTTTACTTGTTCGGAATAAATAAATAAAATTAAAAAAAAAAAAAAAAAAAACCTATTTGCTGCATTAACGTTGCAGGAGGGTGCAAAGTTATTCCAATGCGATGCATGTGTTGCACTTAACATTTTTAAGTGGTTCTGCAAGATTAGTGCAAAGCGATTTAATGCATTGAACTTCCAAGCGATTTAAGATTCAAGATTCAAGAGAGTATATTGTCATGTGTCCCAGATAGGACAATGAAATTCTTGCTTTGCTTCAGCACAACAGAATATTGCAGGCATAAATAAATACAGATCAGTGTGTCCATATACCATTGAATATATATACACACACACATAAATAAGCAGATAAAGAGCAATGGGCTATTAATGTTCAGAGTTTGTTTGAAGTTGTGGGAAGTAGCTATAGGGGGGTTGCACGTAAGGTCACTGGGTCATAGGGCTTGACTCACGGAGCCGCTCAATCCATTTAGAAGACAAACGTAACTTCCGTATATGTTATTAATGCAAGAAACGCGTACTTTCCCACCCGTTAAAAACCGCCAAAATGTTGAATTTTTGCGCTGTAAATAATTGTGGAAATCGGGGTAACCGTGAGAGACATCTATCCTACTGCAGAATTCCAAAAGTGAAACGAAATGAAGGTAAAGAGAAGCGAGAGCTGAAGGGACAACAACAGTTAAAGTGCTTGGCGAACATTGGCCATGCAGATATCAAATTGGAAAATATTGGGAATTATCACCTTTGCTCACTGCATTTCATCAACAGTAAGGCATTATGTATGTTTTTCTTTATTCATTTGCTATCTAAACGTTTCAGAAGTGATGAATCTGGCTGTAAAATTGTAAAATCGCTCATGGTTCTGAAGTGGGTTTTTACATGCAAAAAGAAAATGCTTCTGAAGCTAAATTTATCATTAAAAAAATCTCCAGACTTACAAGTGGTGTGTGGAAAAGTAAGTTTTCTATCATGGTATTGAGATGTATATTATGGCAAATAATAAAATGTTCTGACAGCTTAAACACCCACTCCCTTCCAATAGGATATTGTCAATTTGCTGAGGTTGATTATGTCCAATTAACAGCTAACAATTATGCCATTCCTTGGCTTGCATCTGAGTCAAATGTAATTCAAAACCCATGTACGGTTTGCCATTGTTTGAAGGATAAATTTTGCTTCAGAAGTGTTTTCGTTTTGTATGTAAAAACCCATTTGAGAACCATGGGCGTTATTAAATTTTACAGCCAGATTTATCACTTGTGAAACTTTTTAGATACCAAAGGAATCAAGCAAAAACACAAATAATGCCTTACTGTTGATGAAATGCAGTGAGCAAACGTGTTAATTCCCAATATTTTCAATCTTGATATTTGCACGGCCAATGTCCGCCAATCACTTTAGCTACTGTTGTCCCTTCAGCTGTTGCTTCTATCTACCGTCATTTCTCCTCACTTATGGAATTCTGAAGTAGGATAAATGTCTCTCACGCTTACCCCGATTTCCATAATTATTTACAGCGCAAACATTGGCCATGGCGGCGGTTTTTAACGGGCCCACTACGCTGGAAACAATGGTAAGTGTTTACCTGAAGTTCATCGTATGTACTCCAGTTGGCGTAGCGTGGCAACAGTACGGGTCACGGGTCGTGACCTGACTGCCGTGCAACCTCCCTATAATAAAGTGGGGAATTTTATCTAGCAGGTGTGTGGTCGAGGTAACCTGATTATAAGAGGGGAAGGGGAAGACCCATCACTACACTCCCTGTAGGGGGATGGGAGCACTAGGACCCAGCAGAGACAGACCACGTGCTGTCTGCATGGTGGAGGTTGTGGGCCTGGTGCTGAGCCGGGAACTCTGGTGAGGTGACGGCTCTGGCCCGCTGGTGGCCGATGGAGAGACGAGGGAGGGTCGGCGGGCGGAGTCGCTGGTGGAGGCCCGTTGGGGGGGGGGGGGGCTGGAGTAGAGATACGGGCAGCAGCATCGGTGGTCGCGGTGACAGTGAAGGTCGGCGACATTGGCCACGCCCGGGGAGGCGGTGAGAGTCGGCGGCTGCGGGCGGCAATTTCGCTGGTCCGGGCCTCAGTTCTATCCGTACTGACTCCACATCTCCTGATTCTATGTCATCCCTCGTAAGGGACTGAATTTCATTCCTCACCAACAGAGCTACCCCACCCTCTCTGCCACCTGTCTGTCTGTCTTTTCGAGCGTACGTATACCCCTGAATATTCAGTTCCCAGCCCTGGTCCTCTTGCAGCCATGTCTCTAATTCCCATGACATTATACTTGCCAATTTCTAACGGAGCCTCAAGCTCATCCACTTTATTTCTCATACCAAGGGTGCATACACTTGGAACAGCTATAAATTCAAAGACTTTCAAGGTCCAAAATCCCATTTCCAAGGACCAAAATTCAGTAAACATTGATGGTTTATCGGAGACTTGTACATAAATTGCTTGGTATTGATGATTTGATTCTGTACCAAATAACAGCAAGTAAGAAGGTCGGCTGGTCGCCATCTCAGATTTGATTGAAAATCATGTTTTGCACACCTCTGGTACAAGAACACAGCAGAAAAATCAACTTTCAACTCAAAGTTCCTTCGAAGTTATGAACCATTGATATAGCTCGAAAATTTGCCAAAGGCCCATTGGAATTTGGAGTTGAGACCTTGTTTTCTGTTGTGTTACTTGTGTGCTCTGATGTACAGGCACTGATTTTCAGGGAAATCTGAGAAGGTGATCAGTCAATCCATTAGTCCATGTTGCACAGAATGAGACTAAACCACATTAATAATTAATTACACACAAGATGGTTAACTTGTCTATATTCGCACTTCATTAGAGCAGTGATGGTCCATTTTCTCATCTCTTAGTTATTCAATCTGAAACCATGATAATGGACAACTGCTTTTCAACCAGTCCCTGCAAACCTGTACTGTCCCTAACTGCTTCAAAGTCTGCACCATTGTCCCTGTACCCAAAAGACAAGGATTGCTGGTCTTAAAGATTACAGGCCTGTCGCACTGACCTCTAGTCATCAGGCGTGAGACAGGAAAAAACTGAAAAAGGAGGAAGAGAGATTGGGGTCCAGAAAAATGTGGTAATTGCACTTAAAATGACACCATTTTCTTGCCTATTGACCCTAAATCTATACTGTAATTTATTGTAGCTGAAAATAACACACTTTACTTGCTTGTCACTTCTTAATTTACACACAAAATGTGTGATAATCATACCTTAAAATGACCTTGCTTGTTTACACTTGTCATATTGCAAATATTTTATATTCCACCTACACCTCCTTGTAACATGATTCCCTGTTCCTTGCTTTTTTACTCTAATTAGAGAGAAGTACCCTTTACACAGGACATTTTTGATAATTATACCTTGAAATGACACCATTTGCTTGCTTGTTTACCCTTAATTTATACTGTAATGTTGTTAAATTATACCTTACAACAGGTGCCTCCAAACGTTTCTCCATGAGGGCCACATTATATATTTGGCACATTTTTGCAGGCTGTAGAAAAACATAAAGAAATGTCAGTTTTATAAATTTAATGAACTCAAAAAAGAACTTAAGTAAAACAAATGGAAGAAATTCAAAACAAAACTTGTAGCCACCAATCAAGGTTAACCAACAAAATCATAATGTTTTATGCAACCACATTAATGGGAGGATGGAAATGCTATTGTGATTTCAATATGTCATGGAAACCCTCAACTTGATAGCCTGGAGCAAACTGAGGTGTAAGTTCCCGCGCTCCCCAGTGTTGCAGTGCTCATTCTGTAGGTGCCGGAGTGTCAAACAGGGACGTCACTTCAGGTTTTGCTTGTTGGGGGGGGGGGGAGCTAGTCTCCCAAGAGGGTCAAACAAGATTATAGCCTATCACTACATCCCAGTGCATAACTAGTACAATAACACATATATTTAATTTAATAATAACAAAATATTGCACGGGTGCACTGACACACTCACCCACTCACCTCCACACCCACACACTCACACATACCCACACACACTCACCCACACACTCATACATACCCACACAAACCCACACAAACACATACCCACACAAACCCACTTATGCCCATACACTCACACTTACCCATTCCCACACACACCCGCACACACACCCTCACATACCCACATACACGCACACCCCACACACACAAACCCCACTCATGCCTACACACACACACACACACACACTTACAGCCACTCCCACACACTCACCCACTCATGCCCACTTACCCACACACTTACCCACTCCCACACACACATCTCTAGACCCCCACACCCACACACACACACTCACTCCCACATACCCACACCGACAAATACCCACACACTCACATTCATCCCCACACCCACATTCACTGCGCACACACACCACACCGCCTCACCCACCTTCTCACACATTCCCACACCCACTCCCACCCACACACACACACCGCCTCACCCACATACACACACACACACCCATACCCACACACTCACGCACACTCCCACATACTCCCTCACTCTCTCACGCACTCTCACCCACCCCACACATTTCCTCACCCACACACACCCTCACCCACACACTGCCTCACACACTCACCCCACACACTCCCTCACCCACACACTCCCTTACACTCTCTCCCACACACTCTCACCCACACACTTACACTCACCAACACACTCACAACATCGACAAGTAGCCAAATGACCCGAAACCTGAAACGTTGCCCATATTTCCCCCAGCACTTTGTGCCTATCTTTGGCAGACACAAGGAACTGCAGATGCTGGTTCATACACAAAAAGACACAGAGTGTTGGAGTAACATAACAGGTCAGGCAGTATCTATGCTCAACGTGGATAGGCCACGTTTCAGGTCTGCAGAAGAAGGGTCGTGACCAAAAAAACATCCCCTTTTCTCCACAGATGCTGCCTGCCTGACCCGACCCACCCCCTCATGAGGCACGTCCGGTTCAACCTGAGGGGCAAAGGGGGAGGCGAGAGGGGGTAAGGGGGGTGGGTGTGTGGGAGAGGTTGAGAGGGAGGGGGTGAGGGGGAGCGGTGAGTATGGGGAGGGGGTGAGTGGGGGGGTGGGTGAGTGGGGGTGTGGGTGGGGTTAAGGGGGAGTGGGGTTGAAGGGGGTGAGGGGATGGGGAAGTGAGGGGGTTGAGGGGTGAGGAGGTGAGGGAGGGGATGGGGTGAGGGGGAAGGGGGTGAGTAGGGTGAAGGGGGGGTGAGGAGGGTGTTAGGGGGTGAGGAGGGATGAGGAGCGGGAGGGAGATGGGGTGGGTTTGAAGGGGTGGGGAGGGTGGGTGAGGGGGTGAGGGGATGAGGAGGTGAGGGGGAGGTGGGTGACGGGGCAGGGGGTGAGAAGGGTTGAGCAGGTGAAAGGGGGGTGAGTGGGTAAGGGGGGTGAAGGGGGATGAGGGTGGTGAGGGGGTTGGGGGGTGAGATGGGGAGGTGGGTGAGCAATGAGGTGGGAATAGGGGGGTGTGAGGGTGAACAGGGAGGGGGTGAGGAGGGTGTGGAGCAATTTGAGGGGGATGAGGGAGGAGGTTGTGAGGGGGTAAAGGGGGGTGAATGGGGTGAGGGGGCGAGAGGGGTGTTGAGTGCGTGAGGGGATGATGGGGTGAGGGAGGGGAGGGTGGGGGGTGAGAGGGGGTTGAGGGGGGGTGAGGTGTGTGAAAGGGGGGGTGCGTAGGATGGGTTAGGGGGATGTGTGAGGGGTGGTGAGGAGGGCGTGTGAGGGGTGTGTGAGAGGGAGGGGGGATGAAGGCGTGGAGTCGCCTCTAATATTGTGTATGTGGATGTCGTGGCTGAAAGTGACGGGGAGAAGAGACAAGACAGCCCGGTAGTGGGGGAGGGTGGGGGTGGGGGGAGGGATCCATCATTGTGTCCGTCAGGCAGCAACTCTACTGCTGCGCATGCTTCACCCTCACCGCTGTCGTCATCACCGCGCGTGGAAGGCAGGCAGCGCGGCCGTGACGTCATTTCCAGGCTGAGGCCCTGCGCGCTCACTTCCGACTCGTCTCCCCCGGGTGGGTCCGCGCTCCCCCGTGCTATGGTGAGCCGAGTGCCCGTGGTCCTCCAGGCGGGGTGAGCCGAGCGCCCGTGGTCCTCCAGGCCGGTCCTCCAGGCGGGCGGGCGGTGCTGGGGACAATCAGACTCCAGGTGTGGTCTCACCAAGGCCCTGTACAACTGCAGTAGAATCTCCCTGCTCCTATACTCAAATCCTTTTGCTATGAAGGCCAACATACCATTCGCTTTCTTCACTGCCTGCTGCACCTGCATGGCTACTTTTAATGACTGGTGTACCATGACACCCAGTTCTCGTTGCATCTCCCCTTTTCCTAATCGGCCACCATTCAGATAATAGTCTACTTTCCTGTTCTTGCCACCAAGTGGATAACCTCACTTTTAACCACATTATACTGCATCTGCCATGCATTTGCCCACTCACCAAACCTATCCAAGTCACCTTGCAGCCTCCTAGCATCCTCCTCACAGCTAACACTGCCCCCCAACTTCGTGTCATCCGCAAACTTGGAGATGTTTGCATTCAATTCCCTCGTCCAAATCATTAATATATATTGTAAATAGCTGGGGTCCCAGCACTGAGCCTTGCGGTACCCCACTAGTCACTGCCTGCCATTCTGAAAAGGACCCGTTTACTCCTACTCTTTGCTTCCTGTCTGCCAGACAGTTCTCTATCCACATCAATACTGAACCCCCAATACCGTGTGCTTTAAGTTTGCATACTAATCTCTTATGTGGGATCTTGTCGAAAGCCTTCTGAAAGTCCAGATATAACACATCCACTGGTTCTCCATTATCCACTAGTAGTTACATCCTCGAAAAATTCTATAAGATTCGTCAGACATGATTTACCATTCATAAATCCATGCTGACTTTGTCCAATGATTTCACCACTTTCCAAATGTGCTGCTATCCCATCTTTAATAACTGACTCTAGCAGTTTCCCCACTACCGATGTTGGACTAACTGGTCTGTAATTCCCCATTTTCATTCTCCCTCCCTTTTTAAAAAGTGGAGTTACATTAGCTACCCTCCAATCCTCAGGAACTACTCCAGAATCTAAAGACTTTTGACAAATTATCACAAATGCATTCACTATTTCTGGGGCTACTTCCTTAAGCACTCTGGGATGCAGCCTATCTGGCTCTGGGGATTTATCGGCCTTTAATCCATTCAATTTACCTAACACCATTTCCCGACTAACCTGGATTTCACTCAGTTCCTCTATCTCATTTGACCCCCGGTACCCTGCTATTTCCGGCAAATTATTTATGTCTTCCTTAGTGAAGACAGAACCAAGTAGTTATTCAATTCAAAGTAGTCTGCCATGTCCTTGTTCCCCATGATCAATTCACCTGTTTCTGACTGCAAGGGACCTACATTTGTTTTAACTAATCTTTTTCTCTTCACATATCTATAAAAGCTTTTGCAGTCAGTTTTTATGTTCCCTGCCAGTTTTCTTTCATAATCTATTTTCCTTTCCTAATTAAGCCCTTTGTCCTCCTCTGCTGGACTGAATTTCTCCCAGTATGCTTCATCTTTTGTTTTGATACTATCCCTGATTTCCCCTTGTTATCCATGGATGCATGACCTTCCCTGATTTATTCTTTTGCAAACTGGGATGAACAATTGTTGTAGTTCATCCATGCGGTCTTTAAATGCCTTCCATTGCATATCCACCGTCAGCCCTTTAAGAATGAATTGCCAGTCTATCTTGGCCAATTCACGTCTCATACCCTCAAAGTTACCTTTCTTTAAGTTCAGAACCCTTGTTTCTGAATTAACAATGTCATTCTCCATCCTAATGAGAACTCAACCATATTATGGTCACTCTTGCCAAGGGGCCACGCACAACAAGACATACATTCAAGAAATCCTCTTCCTCAGCACCCCTGCCAATTTGATTCACCCAATCTATATGTAGATTGAAGTAATCCATTATAATTGTTTTGCCTTTGTTGCACGCATTTCTAATTTCCTGTTTGATGCCATCCCCAACTCCACTACTACTGTTAGGTGGCCTGTACACAACTCCACTAGCGTTTTCTGCCCCTTAGTGTTTCGCAGGTCTACCCATATCGATTCCACATCCTCCAAGCTAATGTCCTTCCTTTCTATTGCATTAATCTCCTCTCTAACCAGCAACGCTACCCAACGTCCTTTTTCCTTTCTGTCTATCCCTCCTGAATATTGAATAACCCTGGATGTTCAGCTCCCAGCCTTGGTCAGCCTTGGTCTCACTCTCTCTCTCTCACTCTCTCTCTGTCTCTCTCTCTGTGTTTCTCACTCTGTTTCTCTCACTATCTTTCTCTCTGTATTTCTCGCTCGCTCTCTCTTCGTCTATCTCTCTCTCTCTCACTCTCTGTTTCTCTGTATCTCTCTCTCTCTCTCTCTCTCTCTCTCTCTCTGTGTTTCT